>CAUYSK010056640.1:0-10149 GCA_963575035.1 Avahi laniger | reverse complement strand
GATAAAACCAAGACCAAGGTCAGGAATTCCATACTTGACTGATCCTCACAATTACTCAATGTTACTGGTCCCCAATTCTGAAGCTTATGATTCAGAAGATCTTTAGTGGGCTTGAGGATCTGTATTGTTTGGATTTTCTCTGGTGTTTGTTTGTTTGTTTCCCTAGCAAATGTTTAGCAGCCATCATCAGGTGGGTACAAGTGAATCATCAGCCTAGATGGAGCTGGGTTCTCTCCATGGTTCTGAAAGCAAATATCTGTAAAAAGCAAAGGCAGGAAAGCTAATTCCAACATAATTGACACTCGGAAGTAAGTACTGGCTGGAGACGGTGGCTCACGCCTGTAATCCTAACACTCTGGAAAGCTGAGGCGGGAGGATCTCTTGAGGTCGGGAAATCAAGACCAGCCTGAGCAAGAACAAGACCGCATCTTTATTAAAAATACAAAAATTAGCTGGACGTGGTAGCACATGCCTGTAGTCCCAGCTACTCAGGAGGCTGAGGCAGGAGGATTGCTTGAGCCCAAGGGTTTGAGGTTTCAGTGAGCTGTGATCGTGCCACTGCACTCTGGCCTGGGTGACACAGTGAGACCCTGTCTCTAAAACAAAAATACCATTTTCATCTCTAGTACAATTCGAGCTTATAAAACTCTGCTACATTTCCATTTCATTCCTTCCCGTTAAACACCAGCAACAGATTATTTTCCCATCAGAAAGTAGGCTTGAAAGGGTTTTTTTTTTTTAGCTATTTCCTACGTTTTTTGCTATTTTCTTATTTTGCTATTTCCTTCTTAAAATGTTATCTTAACATCATAGATTCAAACATTTAAATTTGCAGTACTTAAAATATGTACAAAAGGGACAAACTGGTGAGTCATCTTTCTCACAATAGTGCCCTAAATTAACATTTTTTAAGAAATGGCTAAAAAATACAGTTTTGAAATGGTCACCATGTCCATTTTTATTTTGTAACTGAAATTTATCTACAAATGTGATTTGTAATTTTATCTAATTTTATCTAATTTTAATGTGAAAATTAGAACATACACAAACCAGCCAACCATTTCAGAAATCTTGTGTGCATATTTATATAATATTATGTAATAGCGTTTATATTTGTAAAACACAGCTATTTTATCAGCTATTCACATTTCCTTACCAGGTTTATTTGGTCCCTATAAAGATATCTGGAAAAATTACATACTCCTGGCTCTGACCAGCAATATATATGAGTAACAATAAAAATTTATTATTTTAAAAAGTACCTGCATATTATTCTGAGTTTAGCATGTTGTTAGAAAGGTTGCTTATTAGATTGTTTTTTTTTTTGAGATTCGTTCTGTCAGAAAATGCTACAAACTCAATACTCCAAGTCTTCTAGACATTGGCGGCGGCGGTGCTATGGGGTCAGCAGGGATCACACCGTGAGAGACTTTAGGACTATGAACAGCAGATTTTTAAACCGTGTAGAGATCTCGGGGCAGGGGCATGAAGTGAGAAAACAGAACTCAGAAGCCGGGAACTATTGACCAGAACACAAACAGTAGGGAAGATACCAGATGATCACAGGTTGACAGCCACACAGAAGTGAAAGCACACTCACCGTTGTTAATTTATATCCAGTAAGAACTGAATTTATGCTGAAAACATTATTCACTGGCTGGTGTGCATCTGTGACAAAACGAGAATAAGAACACTAGGGGTTTTTCAAATTGAGCCACATTCTTTTTGAGAGAGAAAATGCTACTTGTTTTATAAAATCAGTCTAATAGACCTCAGTTCAGGTTTCCCTGGAGGCAGAACCTATGACGGGGATTTGAGTACAAGTCGTTTATTTGGGAGGTGAAGGGAACTCCAGTAAGGAAATGGAGTGTCACCAAGCCAGCTGCCAGGTGACTGACGGAGCTTAATCTATGAGGACGTCCTGGGAGAGTATAAATATACGCCCAAGCGATAGCGCACCTGAGGCAGGAGGGAGCTGGGCCATGTTCACGCTGTCATTAAACGCTGCTTCTTGGAGGTTTATTCCCTGGCACTTCTGGCCGGCCACCCACGTGGGCAGTGCTGGCCTCTGACAAGAGCGCTCAGCTGTGTCAATGTGGGATGTACAGCCTTGAGAGGAATTTTAGTTTTACTGCCCCTACCTTGGCAAAATGATGTGAGCTGTTGATGTTGGTTCCCTACTTACCTTTTCCAACTGTCCCCTAATTAAATCCCCAAACCCGAAAGTCTGGGACATTTACTCACCACCAGCCAGAGGTCATGTCAGCTGGTGACGTGACCAACAGCGTAGGGCATGGGCAGCTGAGTGAGGCAGCAAATTCCCGTCAGCCATCCGGAGGGGCAAGGATGACTCCAGAGCTAGCAGGAGAACCACCGCGGGGGCCCTGCTGACCCCCAAAGCCAACAAGGACCTCCAGACTCCTACCTTCCTGATCTCTTCTCTGATATCCTCTCTTGGTAAGCCAACTCCACTCAGGGAGGAAGAGGAATCATTGAATGTAGCGGGGACAGGATTTTGCTCAACTGTCCTCTCGGCAACGTGCTCCAGCCTCCCCTTGTGCCTCCTGGAGGCCGGCCAGCATCCACAGCAACCTCTGGAAAGGCAGTTAAGCACCCCTGGATTTGCAACCAACAGATCACTGTGTCGAAGGATGTCACAAAAGGCTCCAAATATATGAAAATATAAAGTAACCAACATTCTTTTTGGAAACATTTTGGGAGGTGCAGAGGAAGGGGAAGTGATTGTGAAATTAAATAGTAATACGGTAACAACCTGGAGAAACTCTAAACTTATAAAACTGTTCTAAAGAAAACAGTTCATATCTGTTTAGCTTGGTTGGTATAATACTAGCTAGAATGGGCACCTTATTAAAAAAAAAAAAAAGACTAATGGCACTCAAGGCCACTGTTGGAGAAACAGTGAAACTCCCACTTACTGGAGCAGATTTCAGCCACTCTTTGGCCTTTCAGAGGCCCGGTCTTCCACAGGTATGTCAAACTGAGCCAAAAAAGTTTTAACATTTCTTGAACAATTCCTAATCTGTTAGAAACTTTACTCATTTAATTCAACCTTAATAATTACTGAGACAGGTCAGGCGCAGTGGCTCAAGCATGTAATCTTAGCACTTTGGGAGGCTGAGGCAGGAGGATCGCTTGAGGCCAGAAGTTTGAGACCAGCCTGAGTAAGAGTGAGACCCTATTTCTACAAAAATTAAAAAACTAGCCAGGCATGGTGGTGTCATGTGCCTGTAGTCCCAGCTACCCAGGAGGCTGAGGCAGGAGGATCACTTGAGTCCAGGAGTTTGAGATTGCCGTGAGCTATGATGATGCCACTGCACTCTAGCCCGGGCAATAGAGCAAAGACCCTGCCTCGAAAAAACAACAAAAAATTACTAAGACAACTTCATGAGATGGGCGTTATTCTCCCATTTAGAGGTGAAAATAATTCAGACATGGAGAACACAAGTAACTACCAAGCTTCTTATGGTAATTAGTGCAGACCTGGCATTCTAACTAATCTCAGTAACTCCAGATGCTGACTCTGCGCCATTTTTCTATTCCTTCTAACATTAGCCCCTGTCTTCTGACCCTCTCCTTTTGGTCTTTTGTCAGGTATTAGAAATCCAATAATTCAAAAGTGATTGTCAGTCCTCATTTTTTTTTTTTTTTTGAGACAAGGTATCACTCTGTCACTCAGGCTGGAGTGCAGTGGTATCATCATAGCCCACTGTACCTCAAATTCCAGGGCTCAAGCAATCAACCCAAGTAGCTGGGACTACAGGTGCATGCTGTCACGCCCAGCTAATTTTCTATTTTTCTGTAGAGATAGGGTCTCGCCATGTTGTTCAGGCTGGTCTGGAACTCCTGGCTTCAAGCAACCCTCCCGACTCAGCCTCCCAAAGTGCTACAATGACAGGCGTGAGCCACTGCACCCAGTTGGTGTTTATTTAGTGCATATTTTTAAACAGCAATTTAAAGTTTTTTCTTTTCAACTTTACCTTGGTACTAATTTCTAAAATTATTTTTGATCTCTAAAGCTGTAATCAAATCTGCTAACATAAAAACCCAAGAAAGAGTCACCAAGGAAAGAATTACTAACAAAATTTTATTTGTAACAAACTTAAAATTGCTCCTTTGTCCACACGTTGGCCCTTTTCTTTCCCAATTCTTGCAAGACCTTCAGAGCTCCTTCCCAAAGCCAAGGAGGTGCCAAGGGATGTGAGAAAGTGACAGTCTAGAGCAGCCGTTCCCAACCCTTTGGACACCAGGGACCGGTTTTATGGAAGACAATTTTTCCACAGACCGGGGAAGGGGAGGTGGTTTCGGGATGATTCAATCACATTACATTCATTGTGCAAACCTCTCTGCTAGTGATAATCTGTATTTGCAGCTGCTCCCCAATGCTAGCATCACCGTTATCAATTCCACCTCAGATCATCACGCATTAGATTCACTCAAGGAGCGCACAACCTAGATCCCTCGCATTCGCATTCGCAGTTTACAGTAGGGTTTGAGCTCCTAGGAGAATCTAATGCACTTGCTAATCTGCCAGGAGGTGGAGCTCAGGCGGTGATGTAAGCAATGGGGAGCGGCTGTAAATACAGATGAAGCTTTGCTTGCTCACCTCCTGCTGCGTAGCCTGGTTCCTAACAGGATTGGTAGTCCATGGCCCGGAAGTTGGGGACTGCACGTCTAGAGCACTTCTGAGTGGGCTTAGGTGTTACTGAGTAAAACAGAATTTGCAGGGAGGGGGTGCAGGGGAAATGATGTTTCTTGAAAGTCAAACAATTTTTGTAACCTGATCCAATAGCTGTTTCATCATGCGTTTTAATATTCAATGCACAAAAAAGATGCAGGCCAATAGTCAATTTCCATGAGTTCAAAAACATGAAGAATGTAAAAGACAGAATTAATGCTGTTAAAATTTACTTTAATATGCAATAATTTATTTGACAAAGCTTTACATGTAAACTGTGTCATATATGTGTGCATATATAATTTAACTTTAATCTTGTCCTGGGGTAAGTTAGATAGCATCTGAAGCACCCCATCAGGTGGCTAGGCGGACGCTTCAAACACTGCCATTTGAATCCACACTAGAGTGTTCATTAGTATAAGGGATGCTAGTAACTTTTCATTGGTAAATGCAGCCTGAAAAGTGGTTGCCTGGAATGATTTTTTAGATGCAAAATGCATGAGATGAGGTTTAAGAATCTGGCAGATCCTGAGAGCTAATGCCTTTTTTTTTTTTTGAGACAGGATCTTGCTTTGTTGTCTGGCTAGAGTGCAGTGGTATCATCACAGCTCACTGCAACCTCGAATTCCTAGGATCAAGTAATCTTCCTGCCTCAGCCTCCCAGTTAGCTGGGACTATAGGCATGTACCACCATGCCCAGCTAATTTTTTGATTTTTTTTTTTTTTGGTAGAAACAGGGTCTTGCTATGTTGCTCAGGCTTAACTCCTGGCCTCAAGCAATCCTCCCACTTCAGCCTCCCAAAGTGCTAGGATTACAAGCATGAACCACCACACCTGGCCAAGCTAATGACATTTGATTTGCATCCCAGGTCTAGAGTTCTCCTTGCTCCTATACTCGCCTCCTACCCCCACCACACAGGTTTAAGACTCTCTTGCTTGGGCCAGGTGATTAGGTTACCTAATTCCGCTTTTGGATGTCACTGCTTCTGCTTTACTGTGAATCTTTTAATCAAGGTGTTCGTGGGATTACTTATGCGAAAGAACTTCCCCAAACTTTCCAGAATCCCTTCTTGCTAATAAACTTGTCATGTGAGAAAATTGTTTTAGATTTGCTTTAATTGTAACACGCCACCAGGTAGTGAGGGAGGACACATATAGCCTTCCCTTCCTGTAATAGCTGGAGGCCACCACCAAATAGACCTGTGATTGGTGAATGACTAAATTGGCCTAGATAGTCTGTGATGGTGTAGAAAGGAAACTAAAAGCTCATTTACTCTCATTTCATGGGGAAGGTCATATGTGATCCCTGAGCACTCCCCATAACACAGTGCCAATATTGAAGACCTCTTTAAGGTCAGCAGGTAAATACAGATTTTCAAGTGCTCGATAAAGCAATCCAGCTTATTGTAAAGGTCAAGGTCATTCTCTGGCAGTGCTGCTCTTAACAGAATATAGTTAAGAATTTTATACCATTTCTAATTAAAACTTGATTACTTAGAAGGCCTTCAGTTTGCTAATGAATGCCCAAGTCAAAAAATAAAAAGGAAAACATAACCAAAAGAGAACTATTGCTCTAAATTTTAAATAAACCTATTCGACAGGAAGTTGGGAAAATGTCATTGAGGTTAAATGAAGGACAATTTGAAAACTCAAGTTATAACATGTGAGAAACCTAAAAGTAAAACCATGTCAAACATTTTATTTGATATTTCATGCTAGGTTGATTTACACAAATAAAACAACTTTGTTGAACATTTTTTTTAATATAATGACTGTGTACATGGACGACTGAGAATAGAGAAAAGGCCCAAATTAATGTTTTAACAAATTACAAGCTCTTACTAAAGACCATATGCTTGGATTTTAAAAAAATAGTCCAATAGATGAATCTCTCTCATTCAATCTAACAGAGTAACCAATCCTTCTTTTAATAAAACCAATACTTTATAATGGTATAAGTTTATCTTTTTAAACGCTCCACATAAAAACATGTGTTCCCTCTTCTACATGTAATTAGTAGTCTCTAAAATGGTAAAATAAAATTGAATTTATATTAGCAAATAAAAGTGCAAGTTTGTACAGCTAGGCTCAGCAGCAAAGGTGGAGAATGAGAACGAAAGGTGAAGAGCTGATGGATGCTTTGCAGAATGAGGATTCCATGAAGGTCCGTGTCCTGTGCACCAAACACAGTCGACATTCCATCATTTTTTCATTGCTCTTAAACGAGCAAAACCAAATTCTTTTTTTATTTAAAGAAATATTAAATCTTTATTTCCCCCCCCACATAATTTGTCATCAGGTAAGGCAAAGATAAGTCCCACCATCACTGGGGACAGCAGCAACATACAGACTTCAGAAATAGCCCTGAATCATCAGCAACATTCTCTCATGGTAACATTAGAAGGAATGCATCTAAGAAATCAAATTTGCAATGTCGTCGCATTGTCCTAATTTATTTGATTAGTTTACCTGGAAAGCTTTATAAATACATTATTTAAGAGGACAGTAAATTATTTCCTTGCTTTGAAAAATAATGTCTTTTCACATTTTAAAACTCTGTAGTATATGTTTGCAAAAGGAGTTGCAAGAAGACTGACAGCTGGGTTTGCAGAATGTCCATGTACAAGTTGCATTTATAAGAACCTGGTAATCTGCCTATAACTTGCTTCTACAAATAGAGCTCTTTGCTATATTTAAACAAACAGGCTCAAACACCTCCCCTATTCATTCTACTTGTAGAGCAAAGAGGTACTTATTTTTCAAGTATTATATTGTCAAAGGTAATTTTTTTTTTTTTGCCAATTTTACATGTTAAGCTTAAGACCAAAATATCTATGTGAAAAAAATCATGCCTAGTCAGCCCATTTCTTTTATAGCCAAATGCTCTTGTCTTTTAAAGAATGCAGAAAAATATTGATTTGCTAAGAAGGAGCACACCAGAAAAAGCTGTTCTAAAGTATTGGAAAATGAGGAGCATTTCTTTCTTTCTGTTGATGAAAATTATTAGAAAAGCTACCCAGTCTGTTGTCTTTAGCTGGTTTTAATAAATTCTTTTTAAAACGATGGTCACGAAATCTTTAGAAAACTGGAGGAGGGGAAATGCTCCTTGACAGCTTTGGTTCTTCAGAAGAAATGCTCATATCACTTCTATATGGAGAGACAGGGAAAAAATAGATTAATATGAGATTTACTTAAAATCTTATTTAAAGAATACTAAAGTCTTACATTTCTAAAATATTACCATGCTGTTATATATGTTATCTTACATAAGAATAGGCAGTTTTGTCACTAGAAATAGGAGGAAAAAAATAGGTAACTTTGTTAGGATTCACCTTATATTTAAGTGAATTCTGCTATTAACAGGAAAATACATGTCCTTTTTTTTTACTTCAATTTAGGCTATATCATTTACTTTTCAAATCGCATACATAGATTGTGCTTGGAGGTTAGGAATTTAAACATGCATTTCTCCTGTATCCTCAGTACCCGAAGCTTAGGGCTCCAAATATTCATTAGAGGTTAAAAATAAATGTTTGTTGATAAATAGTCATGACCCCAAAAGAACGCTTACACTACACAAGATCAAAGATATTGGACTAATTTTCCCAGGAAAGGTATGGAAGGGTGGGAACAGTGAGAATGGAATGATAGATAACTCAGAAAAGGTGATTTAAGGCAAGTGAAGCAGAAAATCATTGGCAGGTCTTTCCCTCCCTGTGAATCTGTGACATGACAAAGCAGGAAGCTGCATGGGGCATGTTTCCACCAACACTTGTCAGACCGTTCCCAAAGGTTTAAGAATCTAAAAGTCAGACCAGGGGAAGGACCTTACAACCTCCTTTCACAGCCTAGAAAAGCAGACTTCACTGAAGTGAAGTTCCACTCCCAAGGTGAGGACACCAGCAGAGAAAAGAAGAGCAGCTTCATTTGGATGGGTGGTTCCCATTTGCTTTTTCACCTCATTAAAGGTCTGTTCATTATAGGTTCACAGATGGAACAATGGCAAAACAATTGGACCACAAATAATTCTATACTGACTGTATTTAAATACCCAGGATTTGGCCAGTTCTGTTCATAAATAGTATAAAGAGTTGCTGGTCAATACATGAAAGTGATCTGCTGGGAAGAGAAGTTGACAAAATTTGAAAGGTTTGAAAAGAGAGGGAGCTGGGATTATCCCACTTATTCTTGAGACTGATGGGATTGTACTGCTGAGCTGCTAAGACCATGAGTTAGTACTGTTTGAAGTTACTCATTTCTTTGGGTCCTGTAAAGCTATTGTTCTTTTTGCACAAAGACTTCAGGTCAAGTGTGAGCCAGAGAGACAGTGTATGAGAGAGTCACAGGCACTTTTAACAGCAACTTCAGTCACTCCTTGGACTCAGTGTGATCCTAGAGTCCTGGTCTCATTACTAAATGGTAACAATCCATTACACTAAAGGATAGTAATATATTTAGGTCATTAAATATGAAATGTCTGACTTTGAATCAAAGTGTAGTTTGTTATATCTCAAACAAGAAGCAGTGCAATTAATCAAAGTATGTACCTAAACTGTTGACATAGTTTTGCCATCTTAATGGTAGTTTCTTTATGCCAGCAGTGAAGAAGCCTGGAGAGTGAGTGGTGATGAAATCATGAAAGCTGTTTTCCACAGCTTGTTGAGAATGGAATATTTTTCCTTGCAAGAAGTGGTCCAAAAAAGCCTGGAAGAAGTGGTAGTCAGTTGGTGCAAGGTCTGGTGAATATGGTGAATGACAGAGAGTTTCCAAGCCCAGCCTCTGTAGTTTGAGCAGTGTTGTTTATAAGTTGTTTGTGGGCAAGCGTTGTCTTGCAAGAGGATTGTCCTGTATCTGTTTACCATTCTTGGCTGCTTAATCACAAGCATCCTCATTTCATCCAAGAGGTTGCAATAGACATCTACTGTAATGGATTGACCAGGTTTCATGAAGCTGTAGTCGATAATACCAGCACCGGATCACCAGACACCATTAGCTTTTTTGGATGAAAATTGAGTTTTGGACTATATTTCAGCACTTCATCTTTATCCAACCATTGTGCCAAATCCTTGCAATTGTCAAAAAGAATCCATTTTTCATCACATGTAACAATACAGTATAGAAATGGTTCTCCTTTATGTCATAACAAAGAAAGGCAAGCTTCCAGACGATTTCTCTTTGATGCTCATTTAATTCATGTGGAACCCATCTTTCCAGCTTTTTCACCTTGTCGATTTGTTTCAGGTGGTCCAACATTGTTGGAATAGTTATGTCAAACCTAGCTGCTAATTCACATGCAGGTTGAAATGGATTCACTTCCACTACAGCTTTCAGCTCATCATTATCCACCTTGGTCTCAGTTTGCCTGAGTAGCTCGTTTTCAAGATTAAAGTCACCAGAATGGGACTTCTCAAACCATCAACATACTGTGCGTTCATTAGCCATATCCTTCCCAA
>CAUYSK010056639.1:0-20393 GCA_963575035.1 Avahi laniger | reverse complement strand
GGGAGGCGCAGCTCAGGCGGTGATGCCAGCCACGGGGAGTGGCTGTATAGCTGAAGCTTCTCTTGCTCACCAGCCGCTCTCCTCCTGCTGTGCAGCCCCAGTTCCTAAGTTTCATGGAGGACAGTTTTTCCACAAATGAGGTTAGAGATGGGAGTGGGGGTGGTAGAGCTCTGGCGCCCAGTCCCTAACTGGCCACTAACTTTGACATAGGTCCCAGGCGGGAGAAGAATCATTCTTCCCATTCCTCTCCCTGACCCAGTAAATTAATCCATGAGACCTAGTAATCAGTCGTACTTAGTGGAACAGCTTTATTGGACAAACTCCTGTTGGCTTTTCTTCTGTTATTAGCCTCGTCCTGGTTTCCTAATATGCGATTGTATTTATTTTAAAAGTATGACTTACAACTTAGCCTTGGTTCTCAAGAAATCAGAATCTGAGGCAGAAATATTTCCCTCTCTAAAGTAGGCATGTGCCTATAATCAAATACTATACATAGTTGATCAGATTGTAACTAATATGATGTGCTGGTCCTTTAAGGAGTTTGTAACTGAGGTTGCTGAAAAATAAACGGCCCCTTGTTAAATAAAAGTATGAAAGTGTATGTGAAAAACAGTTAATGTCAGCATTTGAAAGTTGTAGGTCATATGATCTGGTTTAAGATTCTAGTTAATATTTTATATTTTGTTTTCAACTTTTTGTGGTCTGTTTATTCTTTGGATATCCAAGAATTCTGTTTGCAATTAAAAACAAAACATCTACAAAATTTAATAAAATACTTGTGAAACAATGGACTTCATGACTGGAGATCACTTCTAGCAGGGATAATTAAAGTGATGAAGGTCAAAAAAAGGAAATGTTAAACCTATATGCTATGAAATTACTCAATGACAGCACCTTATATGCCAAAAATAATCCAGACTGGATATTCTGTTTTAAAGATGAATAATTCTTAACAATTTTCCCCTATTCCCTCCTAAAGCGTCATATACATTTCATTCTAGGGCTGGAACAAAACATTTTATTTCTCATGTTTGGCAATAGTATAAATATTCATAACCACACATCTGTCAAAAAAAAAATACCACAGAAAGTGTTTAAAGCACAAAGGAGGAAAAATTCCTTGAGTGGTCCTTGAAGAAATCACACTACATGCTCCATCCGAGTGTTCTAGCACTTAAGCTAAAATTCCTGACCTTCAATAAATAAATAGTTTCTATTTAATGAAGAATATTCAGAAAAGAACAAAAATATTCATTTTTGAAAAAAATTGAAATGCTATTTTGCATTCTCTCTTAGGAACTGTTTCTGATTGTAGAGTCGTTTTGATCTGGCTTCTTTATAATTCAGATTTTTGTTTTGTTTTCAAATCACTTTTAAATGTCAAGTTTTTTGTTGCTGGGTTGCTTTCCTTTCTTTGTTTCCCCTCTTTTTTTTTTCTACATTTAGCAAAAATGTTTAGTTGTAAAAGCTTTCGCACCTAGTCAAAGGATCCTGAAGATTTAAATTGTCACAGAACTAATAAGGGTCCTGTTTTTAATCCACCCTCATCTCAAAGAAGCATGACCCACATTTTGAAGTTCCGATGCTGTGGGCACATCAGCATGTAGGCAGCAGGCATCTTAAAAGTAAAATGAAGAGAGTAGTCCTCCAAAAAAAGTGTGTAACCTGCACCTTCTTTTTTTAAAAAAAAATATTTTTTAAAATAATATTTCAAGGTCTATCACCTGACCTTATTCTGAGACCTTTTCTTTCATGACTTATTTTTTCTAGATTTATCAACCATGGACAATTTTCATATTGTGTCAAAACTGATTGATCCCTGGAAATTAACCGATCTAAATAAAACATCTAAGGCCTCGAGAGGTGAAGCAAATTGTCCACGAGCACACAGCTAGTTAGACAAGATTGTCTTTTGTGGCTCCATTCTTAAATATAAGAAATGTTTCCCCTGAAACATCTGGAGCTTCCTTTAATGGTATTTAAATTATATGTCTGCAACCAGGAGTCTCGAATCACAATCTTGAAACCAAACATGATTTGTAAAGAGCTCATGATTACAAGATCAAAAAGACTACATTAATATGACATCAGCTCATTAATTTGTACCTTCATTCCTGCCCTCCTGCAATTTAAAAATAGCTTCACTGATTATGGCAAGGTTTTCTTCCTTTTGGAAAAAAAAAAGGGTAGCATAATTGAATTTTTCAATGTTATCTTTGATGAACACATAGAAGCTCAAAGCCAAATCTTATCTGGGAAAATTCTAAATTCATCTGTATAAAACTGGAGAAAAACACAGATCTGAGGAGGCATGTGGATTGAATGAGCTGCCATACATTTCAAAAATTACTGCCTAGAAGTTATTTCAGGGCAAGCACAAGCAGATAACTTGACGTTTTACTTTTCTTTTCAACCTCTTTGTACTGCTCCAGTGTTTCTGAGAACTCAGCATTATTCTAAACAAATAAGTCTAAATATTTAAAATTCTAGATACTTACAGATGACTCTGTTTTGCAGGTTATGGGGATAGCTCTGTCTCTCTCAGTAATCAGATCAGCCCATTTTACATAGAGAATATTGGAGGAAAATTTCAAACAGTTATACAGTAGATGACTTTTGTTTGCTATTATTTTAAGGTAAGGTGAATTGTTTTCTTTGCATTTAAGGAATATCTCAAGAGAACTCACCTATGTGGGTCAGGGAACTCTGAAGTTTTAATGTGGTATCTTTTTTTCAACATCTTCTTAATTTATTTGTTTATTTTTTCTGGCAAAACAAATTGTTTCATATCCCAGGACTGTTTTTTCTACCTAGGAAGTCCTTTATCCAGGCCCTTCTCATGATAGGCTTTTTCATATAAGTCAGGGTCTTCCTCAAATGCTTCTTATTCTTGGAGCCCTCCCCAACAACCCAGTCATTCTCTCAAATGGAAAAGTGGTAGACTTAAAACCTTTCCACTGTTTCCTTCTATCTTACATATTACAATTGTCCTAGGCTCTGTCTGCCTTGCTTACTGGTATATTCTTAATGTCTAGATCAATGTGTCATATACAATTATATGTTGAATAATTGCAAGCATCCAGTAGACCAAATGCTAGAGAATGTTCTGCTCTGGAAGAGGTGGGGAGGTGCATGCCATGCTTTCACTTATTAGGGCATGGAAGGAAGTTTAGAGAGCTTTTCTCGACTCTACTTTCAAGAATAAAAAAAAAAAAATAGAAAATAAAACCAAAAGCAGTTATTTATTGGGCACTTACTATTGGAATATTTTGGATATGTTAACTCAATCTTAAGAAAAAAATTATGAAATCTGTGATATTATGAATCCTATTTTATAGATAGAAATACTGATATACAGAGTATTCAAGCACCTCGGACTAGCCCTAGTCATAATACTGTTAGGTGACAAAGTTCTGGAACCCATATACCTATCTGCTTTATTTCTATTTGTCTTTTAAATTTTTTTTTTATTTTTATAGATACAGGAAGTACGAGTTGAGTTTTGGTACATGTATATATTGTGTAGTGATGAAGTCTGGGCTTTTATTGTACCCATCACCCAAATAGTATGCATCGCACTCAATAGGTAATTCTTCATCAAGGCTTTGCAGATAAAAGTCAATGGTTGTAAGTACCAAGACTCTATTATGTTTTATAATTTGTTATGAATTTTCTATTGCCACATCGTGGGTTCCACGTAGGGACATCATAAAGGACAGTGCTGCATTCTGAAATTTGTATTAATGGAGTTTTAGCGCCATCAATTTCTGAGTGATAATTAGGAGAAGGTTTACACCAAGAAGAAGAGAATTATACAACCTGGCTACCTTGATAGGGGCAGAAAATATGGATCAAGGGACCAGCCAGCATTTGGTAATCCACAGGGAGAAAGACAGAGGATAAAGGTCCTCTCTACAAATGTGGCATCAAAAGTAGAGCTTGAGACTACAATTGACTTGTAAGTGACTTGTTAACAAAATACTCCCAGGAGAAAGCATTAGTAGAGTGGGGGAAAGAAGCCAAGCAAGGGTGCAATTTGAGCCAAATTCTCAGCTTCAGCCTATAGCTTCTGGGAAGTATGAGGTATAAATCATACATCAGAATTTGAACTGTCTCAAGACAAAAAAAATGGGCTTTCATACTTTTTTTCATACTGTGCCTGTCAGTCATTAGAGGACAACCATAAATACACAAATTTTTAAGCATTCCTTACTTTTTTGCACATATATTAAACTGCTAAAGATGCCATGGCAAAAAAATAGCAAAGACTAGGTAGTTAAAGCAACAGAAAATTATTTTGTCATAATTCGGGAGGCTAGAAGTCCAAGATAAAGATGTTGACAGATTTGGTTTTTTCTGAGGCCTCTCTCCTTTGCTTGTAGGTGGCCACCTTCTGGTTGTGTGCCCACATGGCCAGCCTTGATCCCTGTGTTTCCTGTGCCCTAATACCTCGTCTCGTAAGAGCACTAGTCAGATGAATTAAAGATCACCATAAAAGCATGATTTTAACCTGATTACCTCTTTAAAGGTCCTATCTCCATATGTAATCACATCCTGAAGTACTAGGGTTTAGGTCTTTAATATATAAATTTTAGTAGGGCACAACTGATCCCATAACACTGGTCAAAGTGGGTCTATTAGCTCTAGGATAGTCCTCCAAAGAAAGTCATGGGTGCTGGCCCTTAAAAACAAAAGTACATATAAGCTGGAGACAGAAATACACACAAATGCAGTAAAGGCATGTTTGTATATTTGGGCAGAGATCAACAGTTACGTATCTGTAATACTGTAACACAATTCTAACACTGACTACTCAGACTCAAGGCAGATTTGACAGGTTAAAGTTGGAGTTCCCAACAAGATTGCCCTCACTTCAGGCCCAGCTACAATTTCTGGGTTTTCAAACCACCTGCTTTTTTGACCAAATGGCTACAAACTCAGAGGTTCCCACGAGAAATTCCAGAAACCTCTATACTTATAATTACAGTGTTATTATAATATAATGTATACGAATCAGGACCAGCCAAAAGAAGATAAGTACAGTGTGGGATCTGGGAGGATCCTAAATGTGGAGCTTCTGTGTCTTCTCCCCATGGGATCAAGACTCATCATCGTACAGGAACATCAATGTGTGTACCAATCAGAAAGCATATCCAAGCTCCAGGTGTCCAGAGTTTTTATTGAGGTTTCATTACATAGATAATGACTGATTGAATTACTGGCTATGTGATTGAACTCAATCTCCAGCCCCCCTTTCTCTCCCCAGAAGTTGAGAGGTTGGGCTGATATCACTTGGCTCAAAGACCCAACCCTCTAATTACATGGTTTCCAGAATGGCCATCCCCATCTATCCAGGTGACCACCCTGAGTCACTTTGTTAGCATGAACTCGGGTATGGTCCCAGAAGCCCAAGATGAAGAACAAAGACAATCCTAACGCTAGGAAAATTCCAAGGGTTTGAAAGATCCCTCCCAAGAACTTGGAACAAAGATCAGACTATTTTTTTTTATATACAACAGTATCCCAACATCATCCTTCTACCTGTTTCTAATCTTTTGCCAAGGCAGCCCAATGGACCAAACAAGGAGGAAACCAGATGAATATAGTCTAAGGAGACAAAAAAGAGGCAGAGGATAAGCAGTGAATTTTTATTTGAAGTAAACTTATTTTTAAAGAAAGAAGCAGTAGCTCAGCACACAAAGGACCTCGAAGGAATAGATAAGAGACTAGAGAGGTGAAGAAAGAGGTGATGCATTCAATGTCTCCATGGACCATCCAGGAGTTCTTAGATATATCATTTAGCTAATCCTTGTCCCCAGTTTTCAGATAATGACATTCAGATCCAAAGATCTATACTGCCTTTGACTTAACAAGTTCCGGTGGCATGAAGTCTATGATTTGCATTCTGACACTATTATTAATAAGAACCACTTACATATGTAAAACCCCAGGTACTGACATTATTGTGATTACTCAGCTATGCAGCTGGGACCACAAAGAGCCTAAAGGGGAAATCCAGTGTTTGTTATGGCAGTTGCAATTTCAAGGTATTATATATGCAACTCTAAGCAGTTCCCAATTCAAACCTCCAAAGTCAAATCGTCTCAGAAAAAAATTCAATGTAATGTTCAGCTAATGCCATCAGCTTTTTCTTATAAACCTGTGAGAAGTACCTGGAAAAAAAATGGCAGGCATGTCGTAATTAAGTCTATCTGAAATGACAATTGTTGTATGTAGTTCTGAAAAACAGATGCATAAATGAGGTAATTATGGAATAATTTGAATGATATTTCTATGGTTTTAACAAGACTGTATGTTCTCAGTTGTCAGGGACCTCTTTAAGCATACTAGTGCCTCGTACGTGGTTGGAGCTAAATATGTGCTGAATAAATGAAAGTTTCCTTATCAAGATTCTAGGCAGTGAGATTTAGTTCTCTGAGCATCAGGTTTTTTATTAGTAATTTGAGGATCATCATACTTTTTGAGAGGCCACCTATATTAAAACTCCTTCCAAATTGTAAAGGGCTATAGCAAAAGGAAGATTATCAGCCTTCCACTCAACATAGATTTCTGGCAAATGACAGTTGAGAGTTTGAGCACGCTTTTCTCCCTCTTATCCTCATTAATTCTTCTGAGCTTCTCTTTTGTCTACTATTATTCTGTTCCTCCATCAAACTACACTCCAGTAAGAACCAGTCACAAGAACAGCATCCCAGAATCAACTACTCAGCAGACGTGCTCCTGAACCTATATTCCCTCTACCTCAGTACATTTGCTTATCACTGTTCAGGAAAGGTTTCATCTTAAAGGAGAACCTAAGAAACAGCTGATCACCTTTTCTGCAATGATTTTAATTGCCCAATATATAAGGCATGATCTTGTGATCATTAAGATTGTGGAAGATAAAATCAAGCTGTTCTTCTCACTAGCTGTGTGGTGTTAGGAAAGTTATTTAACATCTCTGACATAGTTCCCTTATTATAAAATGAAAACTATATAAAATTGGTTGAAGAATAAGATATTTCAATAAAGCACTTAAACATAGAGATAATTGGCATGCAGCACTAAAAATAGTAGTAACAGTAGCAGTGCAGACAATTGTGACATTTATATTTGTGTTTTATCCTTGTTGGACTATGATCTCTTTGACGAGGGAGATATAGAATGATGCTAACCAAAGGGGTGGGGGAAGTGTTGTTGTTATGGTTGTTTTATGTGTGCTTGTTGGTTTTGTTTTGTTTTGTTTTGCTATAGCAACATGTATTCTGTTGAATAAAGAAAAAATGTGGATTACAAAGTTATAATACTATGTATTAATATCAATAACATAAAATTACTTAAAAATAAAATAATATGTATTAAATTATTTAATAATGCATGGTAATGCTAGTAGGAGAAAAGATGGGAGGCATTTTGCTTTTTCTATACTTCTGCAATTTTCAAAGCCCTAATATGGAATCATATTACTTTTATTATTTAAAAGAAGTTCCCATATCTATTATAAAAATACGATTCTTCAATGGAACGCTCATGGAACATTTTATGATTTTAATTATAAAGACCGCCAATAAGATGTTTTGAGGCCCAAAGTAACACGTATTGGAGAGGGGAAAAGCATTTAATGGAACAAACTATTCTTACATGTTTTCCTCATGAGTTCCTTACATCCTGACTGTCAACAAAGACTATTAGAACAAGACAAAAAAGCAACAACACAACTTGTGCATAATCAAAAGACCCCACACAGGATGTGAAACTTGGTTTGTTAAATTTTGGGTATGTGTGGGAAGACTTTGGAGACTGTCTGCAGGTAGCTTATTATAATATGTTGCCGTCTATTTAGAAGTCCAAGCTAATGATGCATAGCACTTAAACGAGTAAATGAAAATTTATGTAAAATAAATGGCCCATCAAATTGGAAAAAAAGAAGATACATTAACAGGTATTAATGTATCTTTGGTTGTGGATGAAGTCAGTCCTGTATATATTCTTGCAGTTTCTTGGAAGTTCCCACAGGGAGACAACCTTCTTCCATCATTCATTTTAACCTCTCTATAGTGATAATTCATCATTATGAAAGCAAGCATTTGAAAAAACTGCAATAACCTCTTATGATGCCTTGCCTACCATCCATTTAAATGATAAAAGTTAGTATTGCTGATGACAAAATTGAAAAAAATTAAGGGGAAATAAATTTAAATTTGCTAAATGGTTAGTTTAAGAATCTGCTATGTATTGACAGTTGAAGCAAACTAAATTAAATAATATATTTTATCATGTGTATATCTAAATTATAAATCTCAAGCCAGTTCTGTAAAATCAATATAATTATCCCATTTAAAATTAAAAACATTGAGACTTAAAAGGAATGCCAGAATTGGACAATGTCAGACAGAAATAAATAGTTAATCTGGTATTACAATTTGAATCTATGTATGGCACACTCCTAAAATTTATCTATTTTCATTATATAACTATAAATGAGAAAATCATTAATAATTTCTTTTGTTATAAAAATAACTTGGCTCACTACAAGTCAAGCTTGACACTAAGGATTTTACATGCATTTTCTGATCATTCATTTTCTCACAGCTACCTTTATAGCAGGTGATATGGTATAACATATTCTCAAATAACGTGAGGAAGTTAATGTCTGTGACTGTTTTAACATTTTTAATTAGCTGAAAAATTCAAAGGATGGATGAATGAATGAATGAATGAATGATATAGTTCAAGCCATTAAGTCTATCTAACTTAACCATATGCAGACTCGGACATCGATGTAACCTTCTAAGTTATTTTATAATGTGTATAATTATCTTATGCTGTTACCCATTAGCAAAGTGACTTTGGTAGCCCAAATTGAGATCTACAAAAAAAGGAAGGCATATTTTAGTGGATCCATTACGTTGACTATTAGGATTACTTAGTAAGTGTATATTTTGCAAAATGATACATCTAAACTTTAATCCAACACTACCTTAACCTTAATCTACTTCTCAACATTTACTGACCACTTCCTCCAGTTGTCATGCAATTTCTACACCAACATTCATCTCCAGTTCAAGAAATATGTCAATCTTGCTTACTTTCTATGCTTCACAAATATTCTTCCCTCTACCTGGAATATTCTTTCCCTTCCTTTTATCTAATATTCTTTTCTCAAACACATTCCTGTCTTCATTATATATTACTGACCTGTGTTCCTCTAGCATCTTACTAACGCTAGTATAGTCTCAACCCTATTGCATAATGGCCTTGCAGTAATTGTGTGTATTTCCCTCTACTCTACAAATCAATTGAGGGCAGAGATCATAGCTAGTTCACCATTCTATCTTGAGTTATTTGAAATATTAAGAACCAATTAAATTACATTAATCATCTTGCCGTCTGTACAACAATATAGTGCTAGCTATATTAAAACTCCATACATAATTTCTACTCAATATTCCTAGAGTATTTTGTGGGACAAATACAAGGCACAGTTTCATTATGATATATTATCATAGTCTTCCTCTAGAGCCTCCAGAAAGGAATGCAACCCTGTCACCTTCATTTTAATTAGTAAGATCCATGTCAAACTTCTGATATACAGAGCTGTAAAATAATACATTTGTTTTGTTTATGCAGCTATGTATATAGTAATTTGTTATGGCAGCAATAAAAACCTAATGCATTCTAGCAATTTTTATTGTATATAGTGTTTTTGTTTATCTCACTATTAGACTGTTAGCTCTGTGAAAGCTAATGTGGGAAACATGCCTTGCTTCTATAGTAACCATCAGTAAGTGTTAATATTTGATTGTAATGTAGAAAAAAACTTCTATGTTGTCTAATACAATATTAATGTTTAAATCTCAGCTGAAACATCCTGCCATTCAATGTTTGACAATATCTCCAATGGTTGGGAATCCATTATCTACTAAATAGCTTCAGTGTGTGGGAATCCACTCTCTATTGAGACAATCCCCATTTAATCTTTGGCAGTTCTAACTTTGCATGTCAGGGAGAAGCCATAGATCAATAGAAGGAGAAATTTCTAATTCCAGTCATTAATAAATGTCCTAGTTTTGCCATTTCGGATAAGATGAGTTACTTCTTATTACTTTCCTCATATGGGAACTGCTTACATCTTCCTCCACGTGTCCTGTCTTCAGTCTCAGCATAACCTGTTGGTCAGTGGCTTTTTCTGTGTCACAAATTCAAAACTTTTTCTCATCCTGCTAATGGATCTTTGGGTACTCTCCATTTTGGTACTAACTCTTACAAGTCTGACAGTCTTAGGATAATCCTTTTTAATACCATTGCAAAGATGCTTTTGAAAACATATTATTCAAAAACAGACTTTATTTTATTTGTTCACAGGCAGTAAGTAACATGGATTTTGGAAAATATAAGAAGAAAATATTTTTTAATAAAATCATTGTGATCTTAATAAGAGTGCAGATGCAACTCATACCATGTGCTAGAAATAGGGAAACCGATTAGTTGATGGTTGCAGTGAGACAGATCCTACTTACGGTGCCTTAGACATGGATGATAACAATGAAGGAAGAGATAAGTCATAAAATTTTGAATATATTTTTATAGTAAAACCAGCAGAAGTTGCTGATGGACTAGTTTTATTGTGTGCAGGGGGATACAAAGGCATCAAGGATGTTTTTAAGTTCTAAGAGGTCAAATAGGTTTACATTTACAGATGTGGAGCAGGGTTATGTTTAGGTAAAATATCTGAAAGTGAGTTTTTTTTGTTTAAAGCAATTTATTTGCAATCCAAGTGAAAATGCAGAGAGAGAATTTGGGTATATAGCCCAAAGATGTTTTCAATATGGAGATATAAAATTGTAAGTTGTTGGTGGACAGAGCATGTTTTTAAGTCATTAGAATAAGTATGATAGCTTAAAGAGTATGTATAGAGAGGAGTCCCAGTGCCTCAATTATCCACACTATGATGTTTAGAGATTTGGAAGATGAGGAGAAACCAGCAAAAGATATAGAGAAAAAGCAGCTTGTCAGAAGGACAGCCAAGAGAGTGTTGCATATTAGATGTCAATTAGGAAGAAAAGTCAAGGAAAAAAGACATGATTGATTGCTGATGATAGATCAAATAAAAATAAATTGATAATTGGATTTGCCATTATGTAGTTTATTGCAAGAGGTTTCTCAGTGGAATTATGGAGGTGAATGCTTAATTGAAGTGGGTTTAAGAAACGATTGCAAGGGCAAGAAGAATTGGAGAAAGGGCATGGAGACTACTGTGTAAGTAAAGGAGTTGTCCATAAGACAATGAGGATGTTATTCACGTTAATAGGAAGGAAAAAACAGGGAATACTGATAAAAATATAGAAATTCAGCAGATGTGGAATTGTCAATTTATGGAAATTCTTTTCAAAGTGTTTGAATTTTCTCAGTGAAATAGGAACCCAGGCAATACACTGAGAGTGAGGATTACAGGATGAACAAACAGAGAAGACATGAACTAGTTATCTGGGACAGTGAAAGAATGAATCAATTAGGGGAAGGATGGCTGGGCAGCCCACTTGAGTTTGGAATCAGGGATTTAAAGAGCAATGAGTCTGCATGGTTGTGTGTATCTTTTGAGTCAACTTCAACAGTGAATTTGCAGATGTGAAGTGGGTAAAGTTTGGGATCTAACCAGGAGTGTAATTATGTCAAGAGGCGGCAATGAAGGAAAATGCAACAAGGCAATTTCAGGTGGTTTCATTGAACTGTGCCAAAACCACCTGCCAAATGAGCAACATCAGCGTTTGCCACAGCCCTATTCCCGTTTCCTCTCCACAATGCTGTCATCATCACTGGTGCTTTCTCAGGTGCTTAATTTGTATTGTTTTAGTGACTGGCGTTCATAGACGCAATACGTGTGTCAGGATTCACACTCGGAGTTACTGATCCCCCAAACCCAGTTTACTTTCTTTTTTAAATTAATATATTTTTAAAATAGATGTTTTATGTATGTGATGTAAATTTAAAATTATAACAATGATAGCAACAAGAGAAAATAAAGTTGTCTTGATGGCTGACCTCCTACCCAACTTAGAAATGTTTAATCACATCATTTAATATATTAATAACTCATTATGATTTGATGGTTGCTTTTTGGTTTTATTTCCAAGAAACTTTACATATATTTATGCAGAATCTGATGCTGTAAGTGAATGAAAATCATTATTCTTAAATTACTTAATCTTCAATCCTATTTAGTTGAAGACTACCATTTCTGATAGCAATAATTTCTTCTTTATTGTTCATTTTTTGCATATATATATGTACATACACATATATATACACAACATATAATATATACAATCAACACAATTGTATATATATTTATATACATTCATTTTTACTTATATTTACTTCAAGTGAACAAGGTAAGGAAGAAATTTTTTTGTTGTTTTTCTTCATTTGATTCATCTGATTTTAGTCAAAATGTTTCATACACTATTTTATATTTTGAGGAATACTAGTGTTCCAATATTTACATTCAATCCCATTGAAATATTCAATATTAGTGTTTGGTTTTATTGCCCTAAATTGAGAAACCGTTTGAGGAGGTATTCATGTCTCTAGACAGAAAAAAGCTTATTCTGTGAAAGCATACTGTTGAGTTTTAATAACAGCAAATGTTGATCTGGATTTTTATGCCTCTTATTTAATATGATGAAGTTTTTATCTAAGCCAATTATTTAGAAAATTGCCTGTCATCATTTGATTTTGGCTCTGTAGGTAAAGCTTACATGGAAATTTTTTTTTTTATTCTACAATCATTCATTCTTTCTTTTTTTATTGAGAGGAAATTCACATGACATAAAATTAATCACTTCAAAAAGAACAATTCACTGCAATCACACATTCTTATTTTGCACTTGCTAAGGCTAAGCTGTATACAGGGAACATAAGAAAGGGTAGAACTGGAATTCAAACATTAGGTGCATTCACTTATCAAAAAACACTTTATTTGGAAACATTGTTCCTGTTCACTGTTCCTACTGCCCTTTCACTCCTGACCCATTCTCTTCTATATTCCAAAAGGACTTTGTTCATCTTCTTAAGATGCTGTCTTACTAGGAAAGAATGTACTATCAGTTTCTGCCCTGAAATGGACCCTATATAGGAAAGACTACTATTCATATTTCTCTTCCTAGATCTGAACAGAATTGATGTTCAATAAAGGGTGTTTTGAATTTAAATATTGAACTCCATACAGAGGGACCAGTGAAAGTAAAGAGAGAGCACTATACTAAGACTTCAGAGTCTCTGAGTTCAAACATCAGTGGGTGCTATTCAGGTAGTGTAGACTACAGAGTACTTTACAGCAGTGATAATCAAATTTGGTGCAGAAATCAGTGTCTGTCCTCTGTTACCAATTCATGACAAGATAAGTATAAAAAATTAGGGTAAACATCTAGAAACTTTTATAGCTGTCTTGACAGAGTAATATTACATAGGTTGAATCTAATAATGAAAAAGACAAAATTTATTTTTATGTCTTTTTAATGCATTTTTCTAATCTTCTGCTTTATTAATGATCCACAAAAGATTGGATGGTAAAAAAATACTAGTTTCTCCTTAAATAGATAGTTCTAGAAGCACTGTCATAGAGGGCATGCCGTGGTTGTATAATAGAAACGATGATCAGAGTGAGGAGGTGGTGGGAGCATGACTATTCATGGCACAGGAAGAACAGAAGGTACGGTACAGAGCTAGGGTGAGTCCTTAATGATTGAAGGGACTTTGGTGTCAATCAACAGATTTATGCTCTGCTAAATGAGAACAGTTAACAGAAAATGCTTAATTAGAGGTTGCAGTGAGGAAACTTGTAATTAAAATGATTCTCTTGTTGAATATGGAGGAAGGGATGACTGGACACAAGAAAGATTTTTTAAAAATTTGTATTTATATATAAAAACTGTACATATGTATGGGGTATATGTGATATTTTGATACATGCATGCAATGTGCAGTGATCAAATCAGAGTAATTAGAACATTCATCACCTCAAACATTTATCATGTCTTCGTATTGGGAACATTTCAAATCTTTTCTGAAAGATGACATGCAATGTTATTCATTGTCATTCTCCTTGAAGAGATTAATTTTCCAGTATTTGTATATGGATTTGGATTTTCTTTTCAATCCATTTCTGTCAAATCCTTCCTACTGATTCCCACCCCAGCCCTACTGTCTCTTCCCGTGACTCAGTTCCTCAAACTGGACATATGAAAAAACATTCTAAGCCAGGCTCATGAGAATTTTTATGGCCTTTTTGAATGACCACTGAGTCAGATATCTGTGAAATATAATCCCAGCTCCATGCATTGTGTGAACTTAGATACTTCATCTCTCTGAGCTGTTAGTTCTTCATTTGCAAATTTTTAAAATCCATTTTGATGGGTTTTTGGGAAATTTAAAAAAATTGAATGAGGTAATAAAATCAACTGCTTTAGGTGATTTTTTCTATTGTTAGTTCTTAATTCCCAGCCTACTTTCTTGGCACCCATATTGTTTATCAGTACAGAGTCTAAATGCGTCCCCATTTATTCCTCTTCCCAAATCCTAAAACATTTTGGATAATGTTTACTGTAGCAGTGGTAAGCATGCAAAAAAAAAAAATCAAAGAATGTGATATTTACCCCACGGCACAATGAAATCCCTACAGGGGAGGAATCTTCAGTCATTCATTTTTGTATCACAAAATTTAGGACACTCACACACACACACACAAATGCACACACTGCAATTAAAATTTGGATTTCAAGAGAGAGAGGAATGAAAAAAAGAGAAAGATAGGCCACAAAATATGAAAACTTTAAAATTAGTTGTGGAACCTAGGTTCAAATACCTATTTTACAACACTTTGGAAAGACAATTAAATTACCATGTCTTGAGGTATTCATCATTAAAAGTGGAATGAAAACATGATTATATGTGTGTATGTATGTTTGTGTATGTGTAGTATATATGATATATATGTATGTGTGTGTGTGTATATATATAGTCTGTGTGTGTGACAGAAAGAGAAAGAGAGAGAGAATTTCGAATGAAGTAACAACTCCAGACATTGTAAAATGTCCCTTGGAGAGCCAAACCACACCAGTTAAGATCTACTGTTGTAATTCTAGTTGTTCTCAAACTTTGGCTGCATCAAAATCATCTGAAGAGCCTGCTAAAGCACAGGTTTTCAGAACCACCCCCGATTTCCTGATTCAGAAGGTCTGAGGTGGGTTGCAAGAATTTATATTTAGGTCTGAAGTATGTTTCAAGAATTTGTATTTCTAGCAAGTTCCCAGGTGATGCTAATGCTGCTGTTATAGGGCCACACTTTGGGAACTCCACTTGTAGGTAATCACATCAGAGCCCATCTCCAGGTTCAGCTGGAAGCATGTGACATACTCACCTCTCTGTCCATGCAGGCATACAGCTGAAGCTTTTCAGCCGTGGCTACTGCTTTTAGATGACTGCGACCTCTCAGAGGTGAAAAAGAGGAGACTTATGCTTCTATATTCACCTTTCTTGCTCCAGATAAGTTTTTCTTCCCTGTGCTCTCAACCTTGTGCAGGCAACCCTCTGGTATAGGATGCAAACTGCAATTTCTCTCAACTGACTCTAGAGATGTCACCTTCTTTTTACCAGGTGGACTTCTTAGAATGTAAATCTATTATATTACATCCTTGCATCAAGACCATCATTGATGGACACCTGCTAGGCAGAGTCTAACATTTTCCCTTGATAATTAGTCCTGACTTGCCTTTCGTTAGGCCTCACCACTCTCTGCTGCAATGTTCCTATATCTGCCTTTGCATTGTTCTTTAACGTGCAGCACTGTCTTTGAGCTACAGGGAAATAAAAGACACAAGAGCAGGAGTGAAAATTCAAAAGTGGAATCCACTGTTGTTAATATATTAGGGATGTAACTTTGCATAAGCCTTTTGTCCCCATTTGACTGATTAAGAAACTGAGTCATCTGGAAGCTAATGACACCAATCTTGTTACATGAGAAAATGCAAATGGACTTTCACACTCATTATATCACTTGATTCACATAAACTATAAATGGATACAGCAATTACATTTCATTTCCCTTTTTAGATTTCTTCTTTCTATTGCCATACAGTACATGAATATTAGGAGATGCACATTTAAAAAAAAATTGCTAAGGACCAAAACACTGCTTGCTCCCTTCACTAAAACTTTCATAAAAACCTGTTTTCCAGGTTAAATAAAAATGAATTATTTTTCATTTAAATTCATTGAACTTTCTTTCAGGTAGTTTTTATATAGTCCACACATTTTCAGGGACTTTGGGGCTAAAGGTAGGGGAAAAGACTCTTCTCACCTGAGCCTACCAAGGGACTTAAGATGAGCTCTTTATTTCTCTTCTAAAGAAGATACAATAGCAAGGAGTTCTACCTGCTTGATACTCATTGCCTATTTCATAACATTCCTTTCCATCCTTCAAAGACTCAAGTGCTGAGAGAATGCTGAGAAGCAATAATGTCGAGACTTTGAAAAAAAATCACAGAAATTTCATGCATGAAGACATTCTTTCCCCAGTCTATGGGAAAGCATAGTAAAAATTAATTCTCATTCAAGACAGCTCAGAAATGGAATAGTTAGAAATCAAGAGAGAGATGAGAGAAACAAATGGATAAGACTTACTTATTTTCAGCATCAAAGTATGATCAAAAGTGATAGAATGTTTGGACAAGGAAACAATTGTGCACTCCATGGTCTCACTTTTCATTCTTGAGACAGTCTTCAGAATAGATAGTAAAATGTGAAGAACAAAAAATCAAGTCGATGAAGGCAACCAGCTCACTATTTTTTCTTAGTGCCATAGTTAAATATAATACCAGGGATGGGGTCCACTCACAGATTACATTGTAGATTGACTTCATCTACCACACACTTCCTTCCCCAACACACTTAATCACAAAACTTTACCATATTCTATGTTTCCTACATGTTATTTATATATCCAAACTTTTAATACTGCTGTGAACTCCAGCTAAATTATGCTTGACTCTGCATACTGACCCACAAGCTGTTGAACTTCCTTATTTACATACTCCCTCACTCTAGACCACGTGGAACCCTGTTCTATTTTATCTGAAACATCCCAGAATTTCCTGGCTTTGAATCAGACCCTGGGCTCTTAAGTTTTACTTTACACAGCCTCCACCTGATATTCTGAGTCCTGTAATCTGCCTCATATTCTTTACTTACCATCAGCCAGCTGACTTTGGGGGCTGATTACTTACCCACATTTGATCTTATAAATTGGCTCCAATACAATTCATAGGCATGGATACCTTAGACTTAGTATTCTCACAGCAAGAAATAACTTCATAGATGAAAATGGACACTACACACACCTGCAGGCATACACACACAACACACACACACACACACACATATGCACACACATCACATGCTTTTTCCATTCTTGCTTATTATCATTACATTTTCTCTCCATCCCAATATCAAAATGACTTTGACTTTCAGGTGTGCTCAAATAAAAACTCAGCACTCATCTTGTTGACTTTTTGGGGGAGGTTATGAGGGGAAAGATTAAAGTTGGAAAATATGCTATAAATATGAGTGTTTTGAAGTGATATTGACATTAAAAAGTGTTGCCAGATAACTTTATATTAATATAAATGGTTCCTACTCATCTGATCTGATCAGAATTAAATAATTCCATATCAGATTACAGCTAGCTTTATCACTTATGCTTACATTATTTTTCAAGCCTTTCTTTTAAATCTCCCTTATAATTCATTTGTCTATTCACTTGGCTACAAAAAATCTCAAGATTGTCTTCAGCTTTTGGCCTCTTGTTTTCCAGTATCAGACTATTTACCCTGCTTGGACATCTATGTAAAAGCTTTAAAGGAAAATGTGACATATCCATATTTCTCTGTTTCCTAGAGTTGTGATACAATATCACAACTGTCTGCAAAGGAACAAGGCCAATCTGAAGTTAATCTGCTCGTGTTTATGGTTTAGAAAGCTTACACTTTTTTAAATTAACAACTTTCTGTGTTTAGCATTATTATAATATATAAAAAAGTTATAGGCTTAAGAACTAGAGCAATGTCCACTTGAAACCCCATTTTTATGAGGAATTCCTTGGCCCGGTGAACAATAATGCAATAGGGACAATTAAGCAAATTAAAGAAAAGCAGACAATACTTGGAAGACTTAAATCTTCGAGGTAAAAATACATCTTTCATTTCATGGTTCTTCTCTAGGTTTCTCTCTGTTTCTCCTTGGTTGGTGGTCTAATTCTCTGCTTTTGTAGGAAGTCTCTCCAGATGATGGAGAACAGGATATGAGAGCTCCAATTTAGAAATCCCAGCAATATGGAAATTGTCTCCTCATATCCATATACTGATGTCAGGAAAGAACACTCATTATTTGTGCTTGGATAGATGTGCCCGCCTCTTGAGCAGATCACTGCTGCCAGGAATATGGCATACTACAATTACCCAAGATTCTGTCACATGCCTGAATTTTGCCCAATGATCAGGGTCTGATACAAAAAAGAGGATATAAAACTTTTCTAGAAAGTCAAACTAGACTGACTAACAGATCACAACATCTATTTCTTATCCCTGGGAAAATTACCAAAGCACGGGTGCCTTGGTATTCTTATCAAGGCAATGTTTAAAATATTTTTAAAAATGAATATCAAAAGTTTATTATATCTAGTGATTTGGGAGTTCATGAAATTCTGAAATACAATAGAGTTTCCTTCATGTAATGTATTTATAATCATAAACAGAAAATATCTAAAGTGTATTGAAATGTGAAGTCTAGATATTTAGTTAGAATTACTCCTTAACTAAATGTCTCCCTTCTGAATACTTGCATTCCAGTGTATTTCAGTTCATTGTAATTCAAATTCATATGTTAATAAATGTGTTACTGTTATATTTCTTAAAAACCATCAAATCTGTAAATGTTAGTTTTACTAACATTTAAACTTTAATAGTTTAATAGACTATGATTATAGAACATTAATCAGAAGAGATTAAAAGTTTCATAAATAAATGAGTTTAAAATAGATCATCTATATTCCTTTATGAGAGGAGACAAATAGTATTCTATTAATTACTGTTAGTTACTAGGAACTGATTTATATTTAGTTACCAGGAATACTTGAGGAATATTCTGAGGTGGAATTTTATTAGTCTTTCTACTTTAAAGGCTTTATTAGTGAATAAAATGACTTCAATTTTCTCATTTTCTTTATAAGTCTTGAGTACTCTTAATGTGAGAATGTAGATGCAAGTTTCTTCAATTTAAAATCATCTTATGTTAAATAAGAATGATTTCATTGGTATAATATTAAAAATGTATTTTAATTTCCCAGTCATACTGAACTTGCATATACTTGGCCTCTCTAAACATGGGTATTTATGTGCATTTGTTAAAGTCATTTAATAAATAACTCACTTGTATTTAAGCTTAGTATTTTTGGATAAGGAGTAAATAATAAAAAAAATAAAAGTAACATAAGGGTTAGTGTCAAGTGAGTGACTTGAATGGTCATTTCTATATAACATCAACATGACTAGTTTATTTTTTAATATTATTAAATTATAATGAAGCATGTCAACTATATTACTTATTTTCTTAACCTACAAGTATGAAGAAAACATAAAATCCATAGACAACTATTCAGAAGCACTATAAATATAATCAAAATACTTCTCTTTCTAACCAAGTTTCCAAAAGAGTGATTTTCGGTTTTTAAAGGCTATCCATATCATGAACAAAACAAATATGCCATTTATTCCTTTTCCCTCAAATTTGCAATTCATAGAAATATGATGCTTTTGCACAAGTTTGAGTTTCTTCAAGCTAGTAGGCCATCAGTTTAGATCAACTTCAAGTTAAATATTAATATGAAACTAAGTGGCTAATACGGTAAAATTTTTCTCTAGTATAAAAGCCTATAATCTTTAAAAAAAGAATCACTGATTTTTCACCAACCTTTAATATTTCCAAAATGATCACTGATTTTTCACCAATCTTTAATATTGTCATTGACAACACAATTTCATGAATGCATGGAAACATGTCTGCAGTGATACACCAAAATCTGAATAATGGCAAAATGGGATGGTGGCATTTGGAAAGTTGGGCAGAGGAAGGTGAGAGTATACCTTTATATTTTACAAAATTCAGTATTTTAAAATATTTTTTGACAAAATGACTTTTTTTCTTTTGGTAAATACCCAGCAGTAGTATTGCTGGATCAAAATGATACTTGCAGTAGAATGTTTATTGCAGCACAAATCACAAACGCATAGATGTGGAATCAACCCGAGTATACATCAATTCATGAGTGGATTAATAAAATG
>CAUYSK010056637.1:0-12186 GCA_963575035.1 Avahi laniger | reverse complement strand
TTATACCTACTAAAATGATTTTTGAGTTATAGTCATAATATTTTTTTCTGATAGTTCAAAGCATTACATCACTTTTCATTAAATAGTTTTATATATTGAAACATTTAATATTTTGTGCTTATTTTGGCAGAATGTTTTTTTATTTAAAAGTGAAAAGTAATATTTTCTCTAAACATTTTTACATATATTATAAAATAGTATTAGGAAGCTTTTAAAGTGTATGATCTCCCATAGGTGAGCCCTTAACTACTAGTAAATTTCTGTCTTCTGGGAATTCAGTAAGTTGGTGTTCTTGTGGAGGTGGTGATATGTTCCTAGATAAGTTAACACAATCATGAATGAAAAGATTTGTCTATCCCAAAAGTACCCAAACCTCCCCCTTGAAAAAAATCACAGTCCTTATCAATAATAAAAATGCAACAAAGCACGTTAAAGAGAAATTTTAGAACCTTAAATTAACCATCATGGTGATTTGGTCATTGATAAAAATCTTTGCTGTTGAGTTCGGTGATTACTATATAGAGGACTGTGTTGTATAACTGAGTAGCTAATACAGCTTAGTAAAGTAAAAACTTGTCAAACATCTTTAAGTCATATTTTATTTCTCTTTTTGTACATCATTTTCTTCTGGAGAAAAGACTTATAAGAAAGATTTCTTTTTCTTTACTAAATTTAAAGCAGTTTCAATATTGAAGGTCTTGATGTGGTTTGAAATAACCCCATATTTTCTTTCAGAGAAGAATGTAGAAACTGAAAGACTTGTCTGGAAATAACTTCATGATTATAAATATATGTATCTGTACACTCATATTAGTAGCATAACTTTAGATTTCTTAAGTAATCTATGCCTTATACTTGTGACTAAAAAGGGAAAGGTATCTTAAGGATGCCACAGGTTTTTAAAAATTTTGTTTTATAATGCCATTGATTTAGTTTGCGTTCATAGTGAAGAAATTAAAAGGTAAGTTGCAGAACTGGAAATTAATATATGAAGTTTATTTTTGGATTGTTATCTTTTCCTCTGAAATTTACTCATAACAAACTGATTATTTTAAGGGAAATTAATTTTATCTCCAAAACTTTTCAAATTAGTCTCCTTAAGTAAATAGGAAAAGGAGGAAGCATGCATCTGTGCCTTTTATTAGTAAATATATTTCTAAAAATTTGCATGTAAATATTTTAAAATTATTCCTATTTTAAATGCCTCAAGCTTTAAAGTAAACTTTTTACTACGCACATACATAATTATGCATGTGCTGTCTGTTTTTCCTTTAATCTTGATTTTCATAGATTAGATTTATTTAAAATGAGGTATGCATTTGTTTAGAAAGCAGTGAATCCTGACATTATTTTCTTGTGACTCTTTGATTTAGTAGTAAAATTGTGTAAAAGCAAAAAATAATTCTTTAAAATGTTCTTTCATCTCTTGGGTGTGATTACTAATTACTTTTTTTTGTTGTTTGCCAAAGAATTTAAACTATTTGTTGATAGTCATGTAATTAGTAGCAAACTTGACAGCTGACCTCTTCATCTCATTATCAAAAGTAAATCAGGGCAGCCAACTAGGTTCATACAGGCACATAGGGGCTAATAAGCTATAGGTGCCCATGTGATTTGGAAATCTCAATAGTATAAATAGGCTAATGTATTTGAAAATTAGAATATGTCATGCAAAAAAAGGAAACTTCATTTTCATTGAATTCAATTTTGGCCTCAAGCAAAGGATGTTGGAATAGATATATCACAAATTAATGTGTATAAAGCTCTATGCATAAGGACTACTCATGAATCTCTTTGATCTTTGCTGCATTTTTAGTTAACAGGATTGTTAACCTTTGCAGGCATTGACTGCCTGTTTACTTTTTTTTTTTGCCTGTTTACTTTTTAGCTGAAAGGTTAAGAAAGCTTTTGTGGGATCATGCATTAATATGTAGTAGACAATGTTCTAATAAAGGCTACACAGATATAGATTTAAATTGAAAAATTTTAAGATACCTTGAATTGAAAATATGCTCTTGGCCCAGTTTTCAGTGAAATCATGTTTGGTTTCTACACATCTGCTGAGAGCTAACATAACTCTCTAGATCAGGAATTAAATGGTATTTTAGAAGAAAAGAATATATGATCTATTGTTCATTATTTAGTTACTGATATTAATTATAGTAACTACCCAGGTAGGCATCAGCTCTCCCAGGCTAAATACGCTTGTCAACTTGTTTGCATTTAAAACTGCTGCACAATTAATTCAAATGACTAAGTAGGGAATTTGAAAAGCCCAACAAAATGCATGGGAAACTTTCAACTTGATATATCATGATCATTACCAGTGATGTTATCACTTTGTTTAAAATCATTAAAAAGTAACTTTGAAAAAGTTAAGACTACCTTCAGACTTGCTAAAATAATATATTAGGTAGAGCTTAAATTGTAATGTGTGTTCTTTATTAATATTAGAGAAGGTTTTTCTTATTCTAAATGAAAGTTAAACTATTGACACTTTTGTCAGTTAAGGAATAATAACAAATTATTATAATTGTGATTTTTTATGTGACAGGCTCTGTTCTTAGTGCTTTATATATATTAATTCATTTTATTCTCATAGTAACCCTATAAGGGAAATACTATTACAGATGCTACTCTAAAAACAGGGTAGATAATTTACCCAAGGTCACATTGAGTCACAGAGAAAGGATTTAAACATAGGCAGACTAGCTTTTGACTATTGTGCCCTGTATTTGGTTTTATACAGTACAAAATGGCTTTGGTTAACTTAAGCAAAAAGAAATTTAGTGGAGGCATTCACAGTCAACCACAGAGTGAAGAATTGTTTGAGAATGAACAGGGGCCAGAGTAATTCCAGAGTTTGTGAAACAGATATAGGAACCCTCAACAGAGGTCTCATATCAGTTTGGATAGGATCACCCTGGACTTCTTTAGTTTTATAGTCTTTTTGCTTAAGATTCAAATTCCAAGAAGGTAAAAATCAATTGGTTTATTTTAAGTAATATGCCATTCTCTCGATTAGGATAGAGTAGGACCCCTGAATTTTAGTCCTTTGAGATTATAATGAGGAAGAAGTATTGCAGTAAAGTAAATTGTGGTACCATTAGTAAGGGAAATGGATGCTGGTCAGGTGAAATCTAACAAATTTTCACTGTTAGAATCCTATGTAGACAACAACAGCTTATTCAGAAAACAGTTATCGAGTGCTAATTTAGGGACTTACACTGTTCTTTGTTTAGCACTGCTTGTCATAGAAGGTGAAGCAGTTGGAAAAAATAGATGAAAATTGTGAAACTAATCAATGATTCTACTAATGTCAAGTCATGATAAAAATCTTTAACAGGTGTTATTGATTTTATTAATATATTTCTTTTTAAGAGTTAGTCATATTCCTAAGTACAGTAAAAGTAGCTCCTTTAGCTGAAAGCAGTGGAGACTCATATAAGTAGGGTCCAATTTTTACCAGTTTTGTCTCTAGAGTTTTAAATACTTTCTCCTATACTGTATCGTCTCCCTGTCAGTGAGAGATACTGTCCTTGTCATTTCCTTTCTCAATGTAGTGAGAAGGTGCTATCTTCATTAAAATTAATCTCAGAAAAATTACTGGGGTTTTGATAATGCACAGTGAAATTATGCTAGCAAATTGAAAGGACAAAGAATCAAAACAGTACTTTAGATAGGTCCTGATTATTCAGGTGATTTAGAGAAAAATATTTCCTAAAGTACCAAGAGTATATTGCTTTAATTTTCTCCCCACTTTGCTTAGTGTTGGACTGATGAACATTTTAATAAATAGTTGATTTTGAAAAAGAAATTGTAAACATGAGAAATATAACCTCAAGTGACTATTTAGTTACAGGAAAAAAAATATTTGCTTTAGTTTTACATAGGTTTAGAAATATCTCCTAACGTTTCCTCCCTATGGTGTGCTCAGTACTTTTTCATGACATTTATGGTATATTATTAACAACATTTGTTTACCACAAAATATTTTAATATATACGTGTGTGTTTTATGTGTAACATTTAAAATTACTCTTTAAAATAGGAACAAAAGGTCCAGTTACGTCTTCTGGCTAAAGAAGATTATCATAAGCAACTAAATGAAATCGAGAAATATTATGCCACTATAACAGGTCAATTTGGATTGGTAAAAGAGAATCATGAAAAGTTAGAACAAAATGGTATGTGCTATCTTATTTTAAACTTGCATGTTTAATAGGGAATGTTTAAGTGAACTTAAGTTATTACAAATAAATTCCACTTATACTGGTAATAGTAAATGGCAGTTTAATGACTATTATTTAAATTAAATGATGATTATATACATTGCAGTGATACTATTTGCCCTGTTCATGGTAGTGATACTTTCTTTGAAATGTACATTGAATATAATTTCCTAAATGCCTTTTGTATTGCAGTACAGGAAGCAATGCAATTAAACAAAAGACTTTCAGCTTTAAATAAAAAACAAGAATCTGAAATATGCAGTTTAAAGAAGGTATGATTGATATAGTTTTATACTATTAAGTAAAAATTATAGTTTAAAATAGTCTTATAGAATATTAACTATAAAACAATTGGGTAGATTTTTTTGGTGGAAGGATAAATAAAATATTTTAAATACAGATTCACAGAATTCAAGTTAGGATTCCAGTAAATGTAAAAAATTCTAATCTATGCAAAATATTATTTCTTTGACTTGTGACCAGTGGCATACATATTTATGGTGACATGAATACTCAATAAGGATTCACTGTATGTCAACCTTATTAGCACCATCCATCCATTCATTCATTCATTCATTCAATATTTATTGAGTGATTTCTGTGTCCCAGGTACTGTGGCACTAAGGATACAGCTATGAAGAAAATAAACCATGTTCCTGCTATTAGGAAGTTTATGGTCTAATGGGGTGGTTAGACATAAAAAAATTTATCACACAGATTAACTTAAAACTTGTAAGTGAGCTGAAGAAAACGTAAAGGATGTGATGATATAGTAACAGGAGACTTTATTAGATTGGGAGTTACAGGGTGGAGGAGGGAAAAGAATAATGAATGTGAAAAAGCCTTGAGACAGGAAAGAGTTTAGTACTCTAGTACTTTAGTTCCTCTGGAGGAACTAGAAAAAGTCTAGTATCGCTGAAGCATCATGAATGAAGATGTGCATTAAGTACTTATTGTTTGCTTACTGAACACCAGTATCCTCTTTTCCTGTTTCTAACCTTATCCAGATTTTTTGATGCCTCCAGCTTTAGAGCTGATCCCTAAATTGGCAAAAGGTCACAAACATATTTCTTTCCTCTGGCCATAGTCATTGGTTCAGGAATGGTCAAATGATCTTAGCTAGTTTCTGGTTATAAACCAGGAAGAAGGTAACCTCTACTATGGCTGACAGTCAACCTATAACCATGAGAGAAGCTGAAAAGGAGAAACCTGACAGTGTGGATGCCAGATTGGTGTGACAGAAGGAAAGCTGTTCTTCGATGACATTATTTAGTGTCTAGATCAACACACCCTGCATTGTGTCCTACCGCTAGACTTTTTAATATGTGAGCCAATTAGTCCCTATTACTATTTAAGCCAATTTGGTTAGGGCCAAGTCAGTTTTCCATTATTTGCAACTAAAAATATCCCAACTGATATAAAGGGAGAGTTGGTATGAGAGAAAGAAGAAGTACGTAAGTCTTTTTTCTTTCTACAGAGAATGACCTCTTGTTTCCCTTCGCCATTCCCTTCAAAACCCCATCTCTAATAATATCACTTTGAATCATTTTAGGACCATCACCTTACCCCTGAGAAAATTAAGTACCTATCCTTACTGGCACTCCATAAATGTTTTGAAACATTTACTGAGTACCATTTAAAATGCACTTTATTTGTAGTTATTTAATTTATCGATGTATGATATATCTTCCATTTGTCCCTCCAGATACAGACTTACCCCTTGAAGGCTTAGCTGTATGGATTGCATCAATGGGCTTCCTCCGTATCTTCTGGCCTCCTGTTGAGCTGGGCCAGTGGAAAGCCTAGGCAGGATATAGGAGAATGGAAAGAGTGAATCCTCCCTGTAAAGTAACTTCAGGCTGGCCATATCCTTTAACAAGTCACTGCTTCTTTCAAATTGGCCTAATCTACTTGATACTCTTTCTTTTTTGGGTTCCAGTAACCTTTCTTCTCATCCTTTTTAGATTAGGGGTGGTGACAGCTCCATGGCTACTGGCCTCTGGAACTTGCACCATCCCTTGTAGTTCCTTTATATCCTGTCCATGCCTTTGCAAATAAACCATCTTCAAATTATCCTAATTTATGTGAGCCATCTGTTTCCTGTTGCGATTCTGACTATACATTTGGTTAGGGTATAACATTAGTAAACCAAAGCTATGAATTCAGTTTCTGTATAGGATAATTGATTCAGTACAGAGAAAATTCTGTTTCACAGTCAAAGATTGTACCCTAAACAACAGCTAGCCATTTTTCAACAATGTATTTTGGATTCTAAGGATAAATGGAATGGTGGTGTTCAGATACATCAGTTTTGAGGAGAAAATAATTTCTACTAATCTGGGTCAGTGTTGTCATCTTGACTCTAAAGGATTCTGCTGGTTTTTTTTTTTTTTTTGGAGACAGGGTCTCGCTCTGTTGCCTGGGCTGGAGTGCAGTGGCATCTTCATAGCTAACTGCAACCTCAAACTCCTGGGCTTAAGCCATCATCCTGCTTCAGCCTCCTGAGTAGCTGGGACTACAGGCACATACCACCATGTCTGCCTTATTTTTTCTGTTTCTGGTAGAAGCGGGATCTCACTTTTGCTCAGGCTGGTCTTGAACTCCTGAGCTCAAGGGATCCTCCTGCCTTGGCCTCACAGAGTGCGAGGATTATAGACGTGAGCTACCTTGCCTGGCCAGATTCTGCTTTTAAAAGGATAAAAATACCAAAAAACAAATCTAAGCATATATACCTTTGTATATACATAGACTTTCACTATTTTAATATAATTTAATATATTTTCATTAATAAACTATTTTTCAGAGTAACTATTTTAGGTTCACAGTAAAGCTGAGTGGAAAATACAGAGTTCCCATATACCCCCTGTTCCCACACATGTACAACCTCCCCCACTGTCACATCCTCACCAGCATTTGGTGTTGTCAAAGTTTTGGATTTTGGTCGTTTCCAATTGGTCTGTAGTAGTATCTTGTTTTGATTTGCGATTCCCTAATGACATATAATGTGGAAAATCTTTTCATATGCTTACTTGTCATCTGTATATCTTTTTTGTGAAGTGTCTATTCAGGTCTTTGGCTCATTTTTAAATTGGATTGTTTTCTTGTTGAGTTTTAGAAGTTTTTTGTGTATTTGGATAGCAGTCTTTAATTTTAATTACATGAATCTTTTGAACATATTTTCTTCTAGTCTATGGCTCATCTTTTCATTCTTTTGACAGTGTCTTTCAAAGAGCAGAAGTTTTTAATTTTAGCAAAATTCAGAATTTCAATTCTTTCATGGATCCTGCCTTTTGGTGTTATATCTAAAAAGTCATCACCATATCCAAGGTCATCTAGATTTTCTCCTAATGTTATATTCTAGGAGTTTTATAGTTTTACCCTATTACATTTTGGTCTGTGATTCATTTTTCAGTTAATTTTTGTGAAGAATGTAAGGTCTGTGTCTAGAGCCATTTTTTTTTCACATGTGGATGTCTAATTGTCCCAGCACCATTTGTTGAAGAGACTATCTTTGCTACACTGTATTGTCTTTGTACCTTTGTCAAATATCTATTAACTATATTTATGTGGGCCTATTTCTGGACTCTCTATTCTGTTCCATTGATCTATTTGTCTGTTCTTTATTTATTTTTTTTTTTTTTTGAGACAGAGTCTCGCTCTGTCACCTGGGCTAGAGTGTCATGGTGTCATCTTAGCTCACAGCAACTTCAAACTCCTGGGCCCAAGTGATCCTCCTGCCACAGCCTCCTGGGTAGCTGGGACTAAAGACGTGTGCCACCACGCCTGGCTAATTTTTTCTATTTTTAGTAGAGACAGGGTCTCACTCTTGCTCAGGCTGGTCTCGAATTCTGAGCTCAAGCAATCCTCCTGCCTTGGCCTCCCAGAGTGCTAGGATTATAGGCGTGAGCCACCACGTGCCCAGCCTATTTGTTCTTTTGCCAATACCACACTGTCTTGATTATTGTAGCTTTATATTATAGTAAGTCCTCCAATTTTATTCTCCTACAGTATTGACTTGGCTATGCTGGAATTTTTTGCTCTCCCTATAAACTTTAGAATCATTGTGTTGATATCCACAAAATAACTTGCTGGGATTTTGATTGAGATTGCATTGAATCTATAGATGAATTTGGGAAGAACTGATATCTTGGCAATATTAAGTCTTCCTTTTTATGAACATGGACTGTGTATTTAATTCTTCTTTGATATCTTTCATCAGAGTTTTGTGGTTTTCTTCCTATAGATATTTTATATATTTTGTTAGATTATACATAAGTATTTTATTTTTTGAGTGCTAATGTAAATGTTAATGTGTTTTTAATTTCAAATTACACTGGTTCATTGTTGTATATAGCAAAAAAAATTGACTTTTATATATTAACCTTGTATCCTGTAATCTTGGTATAATCGCTTATTAGTTCATGGAATTTTTTTCTCAATTTTAGATTTTCTACATAGATGATCATGTCATCTGTAAACAAAGACAGTTTTGTTTCTTCCTTCTCAATATATATACCTTTTACTTCCTTTTCTTATTTTATTGCATTAGTTACAACTTCAAGTATGATGTTGAAAAGCAGTGGTGTGAGGGAATTTTTTCCCTTGTTTCTGATCTTAGTGAGAAAACTTGTAGTTTCTCACTGTTAAGTATGATGTTAGCTGTAGGTTTTTTGTAGCTGTTCTCTATCAAGTTGAGGAAGTTCTCCTCTATTCCTAGTTTGTTGAGATTTTTTTATTATGAATAGGTATTGTGTTTTGTCAAATGATCTTTTGGCATCTATTGATATGATCATGTGATTTTTCTTCTTTAGCCTGTTGATATGATAGATTACATTAATTGACTTTTAAATGTTGAACCGGCCTTGCAATACCTGGAATAAATCCCTCTTGTTCCTGGTGTGTAATTCTCTTTATACATTGTTGGATTCGATTTGCTAATATTTTATTGTGGATGTTTGCTTCTGTGTTCATGAGAGAGATTAGACTGTAGTCTTTCTTATAATGTTTTTGTCTGGTTTTAGAGGTAAGGCAATGCTGTCCTCACAGAATGAGTTAGGAAGAATCATGTCTGCTTCCAGCATCTGGAGATGATTGAAGGTAATTGGCATAATTTCTTCCTTCAGTGTTTGGTAGAATCCACCAATGATATCATCTGGGCCTGGTACTTTCTGTTTTGAAAAATTGTTAATTATTGATTCAATTTCTTTGATAGATATAGGCCTCTTTAGATTGTCTAATTCTTCTTGTGTGAGTTTTGGCAGATTGTGTCTTTCAGGGAATGTGTCTATTTCATCTAGATTGTCAGATTTATGGGCATAGGGTTGGTCATAATATTCCTTTATTATCCTTTAAATGTCCATGTGATCTATAGTGATGCCTCCTTTTTTATTTTTGATATTATTATTTTGATGGTAACAATTTATGTGTTCTCTCTTTTTTCTTAGCCTGGCTAGAGGCTTATCAAATTTATCGATCTTTTCAAAGAAACAGCTTTTGATTTTGTTGATTTTTCTCTATTGATTTTCTGTTTTCAGTTTCATTGATTTCTACTTGATAATTTTTATTCTTTTATTCTGCTTACTTTGGATTTATTAAATAATTTACTTTTTTTCCTAGTTGCTTTTGTTCATTGTTCCTGTTTTTCTCTTCTACTCTTTTTCTGTCTCTTGTGGTTTTTATCTGAACATTTTACATGATTCCATTTTCTTTCTTTTATTAGCATATTAATTATACTTTTTTAAAAACTTTTTCACGGTTGTCCTTGAGTTTGCAAAATATATTTGTAACTAATTCAAATCCACTTATAAATAATACCGTGCTGCCTCATGGGTAGTATAATAACCTTATGATGACAAAATAGTCCTAATTTCTCCCTCCCATCACTTGCACCATTGCTATCATCCATTATATATATATGTAAACATATATATATATGCACACACACAAGCATACACAGTTGAATACATTGTTGATATTATTTTGAGCAAACTTATCTGTTAGGTTAATTAAAAATAAGAAAAATAAGTTTTTATTTTACCGTCACTTATTCATTCTCCAGTGTTCTTCCTTTCTCTAGGTACAAGTTTCTGATCTACATCATTTTCCTTCTGACTGAAGGACTTCTTTTAACATTTCTTGCAAGGCAGGTCTGCTGGAAACAAATTCCCTCAATTTTTGCTTTCTTTATTGTCCTATACTTCTGAAGGATAATTTCTCAGTTTATATAATTCTAGGTTGGCAGTAGGTTCCTCCTGCCCCTCCAACTCAACTCTTTAAATATTTCGCTCTACTTTCTTCATACTTGCATGGCTTTTGAGGAGAAGTTGGATGTAATTCTTATCTTTGCTCCTCTACAGGAAAAGTGGTTTTTTCCTGTCAGGACTGCTGACTTCCTTCAAGATTTTTTATCTTGGATTTTCTGAAATTTGAATGTGATATACCTAGGTGTAGGTTTTTTTGGCATTTATCTGCTTGATGTTCTCTGATCTTCCAGGATCGGTAGGGTGTCTGACATTAGTTTGGGAAAATTCTTACTTATTATTTCTTCAAATATTGGTTTTGTTCTTTTCTTTCCTCCTGGTATTCTCATTATGCATATATTACACCTTTTGTAGTCTCACAGTTCTTGGCTATTTTGTTAAGTTTTTTTTTTTCTTTAATCTTTTTTCTCCTTGTTTTTCAATTTTGGAAGTTTCTGTTGTCATATCTTATAGCTCAGAAATTCTTTCTTCAGCCATGTTCAGTTTACTGATAAGCCCATCAAAAGCATTACTTATTTCTGTTATATTATTTTTTATCTCTAGCATTTCTTTTTAATTGTTAGAATTTCCATCCCTTTTATTATTCATCTGTTCTTTCATGTCGTCTTCTTTTTCTGTTAAAGCCTTTAGCATGTTAATCATAATTTTAAAAATATCCTGGCCTGATAATTCCAGCATTCGTGCTATACTTGATTCTGGTTCTAATGTTTGTTTAGTCTCTTTGAACTGTGTTTTTTGCCTTTTAGTATGCCTTGTAATTTTTTGTTGCAAGATGGACATGATGTACTGGCTAAAAGGAACTGTGGTAAAGAGGCCTTTAATATTGTAGTGGTATGGTGTCCAGGGGAGGAGATGTGTTCTGTAGTCCTATTTTTAGGTCTTAGTCTTTTGGTGAACCTGTCCCACCAGACTGTGAACTTCACTAGTGTTTCTCAGATTTTTTTCCTCCCTCTTAGGTGGAACAGAATAGCTGGAGGGAGCTGGAATTGGGTATTTCCCTTCCCCTAGGTAGGTTAACCTCTGACATAACCCTACCAAGTTAGGCTTTGGTAAAATAGTTTCTCCCAAGGGCAAGCCTTGTTAAAAAGAACAGAGTACTCTGGTGTATTCCAAAATGATTCCTTTTCTCCTCCCGCTGCCAGAAGTGCAAGGGGATTTTTCTCCAGTATTCTCTGTGAGGACCTGGTAGATCTCCTGGAGGTAAAACTCACAAAAGTGTGCTCCCCCCTCTCCGCACCCCCCAATGATTGGATACCCCTGGAGCTTTTCACTCTCAGACTTGTCCACACTGAGCCTCCAGCAATTTGTATGATTACAATTCAGGTTTTCCTACCCTGGTGCTGGTTCTCATGGAGCTTTTTGATTTAGTAAATTGTGATACTCTGTATTTGCCTATCTCTCCATTGTTGGGGGCAGCAGTTTGCCCTGTGACCTCACTTTTCTGACAGATCTGAGAAGAATTATTGATTTTTTAAATCCTGTTTACTTGTTAAAATGGAATTGCAACTCTAAGCTCCTTATATGCCCATCTGGAAACTCTATATTTAGCTATAATTTTACTAAAATTAAAATTTTATTAAGGATATAGAGGCATAGGCACAAGTTTTGAAGCAGGGTGTTTTGTGCTACCAGATGGATGACAAATACTTCAATGCATAATTCAAGCAATCAGGAAATTTATTATTTTCCCTTTTA
>CAUYSK010056635.1:0-16749 GCA_963575035.1 Avahi laniger | reverse complement strand
CAAAGAAATAATGGACTTAAACAGAACTCTTGAACAAAAGGGTCTGACAGATCTCTACAGAACATTCCACCCAAATAAAGCTGAATTTACATTCTTCTCATCAGCCCATGGAACTTTCTCCAAAATTGACCACATACTAGGTCACAAATCAGACTTCAACAAAATCAGAAAGATAGAAATTATACCATGTACTTTCTCGGACGACAGGGGCTTAAAATTAGAGAAAAGGTTTTGTTTTAAAGTGTCAAAACTATTAAAAAATAAAAAAACAAGCTGTATAGGCCAAACACACACACACACACACACACACACACACACACACAGCTTTAATATATCAGTAATAACTCTAACAGAACTCATTCGTTGAGTGCTTCTTAATGTACCAGCCTCTGTGTCAAACACTTCCTGGATATTATCTCCTATCACCCACTACAGCTTTGTGAACCAGATTCTATTTCTGTTCCCATTTTATCACCCTTTTTATAATTCTTATAAAAAAAGGTTTAAAGGGGTTAAAAAAATTGCTCAAGGTCATAGACATTAAGGATAATAACCTTGGTTAAATAAAACATTAGTCAGAAATGGAACAATTTATATGTGAATAAACTAAATTGTGATTGATTTTAGCAGAGTTGCTGAGGGTTCAGCTTTACCATCCACACATATGCACAGTGACCTAAAATACCAAGAACTGAAAGAAGGAAATAACTACAGAACAAACAAGATGCTGATTGACACATTATCTTTTCCATCCCAAATAAAGATTTTCATTTATTTCGTTCATGTAATTATAATTCAAAAGCTCAAAAAATAACCCTTTAGAAAATATCGATTAATAGTTTCCTAAGAATGAATGTTGACTTGGTCTCTGATTAATGTTCTGGAAATGATTAGACTTGGTTTCAATGGAGTGGTCTTTCCTGCTTGCTGAGTTTCAAGGAGTGCAAATCTAAAGTTCAACCTGAATAGGTGTAATCATCAGACCATTGGGGGACAGTCACCATTCTGGATGACTACTGTCATTTTGTTTGTTTCTATTTCCCACTAGAGTTTTGGTTAAATTTTTAAACAGTCTGATGTTAGGAAATTTGCCTTTCATGTTTTAACAATATGCTCCATTCGGGGGCAGAATTTGTAAGGTAATTACCATAGAATGGTTTCATTATTTCTATGTTCATCAGAGACCATTTTTATCCCTGTAGAAAGAATATGTCCTTACTGCTCTGTGCCATCAAGACCCTTGACACTGCACTTTATGCAACCAACATCATTCTTTTCTCTAAGTACTGTAAAGCATATTGCCAAAAAATAACTTGTGGTCAACTCTACTGAACTGAAACACATGCCAAGTTAATGTCAAAGCTAGACTGGCGATACACTGGAATGTTAGAATTCAGTATGCATTTCTGTAATCATCAGTTAAGCAATCATATTTCTGATTTTATAAATCTCTTTTGAGAGCTGTGATATGTACTTCAAAATCTCCTGAGCATTATTGGAATATTTTTTGCTTGACCTACTAAGGGGAAACTATAATAGGTTTCCTGCTGAATTAACTTGCCAAAAAAGAATTATTTGGCAAATTTACTTATTTAACAACATCTCTATTGCCATTTTCATTAAGAAAATTGTGACAAAATGAAAACTTTAAGTTTTACCTTTATCTCATTCTTAACATTGGGAACTCTGGACTGAGTGCCAGCAGTTGGATTCTAGATATTGTATACCCTGTCATTTACCTTTTCGACCTGCTAAAGAACTCAGAGACACCGTACCTCCACAGCTGAGCTTATTCACCTTTGAAATGGGCTCATAGTAGAAAGTTTACACCAACTCATTTATATCAGCTACACAAATAGTCATTCATATGAGTTTTCAAAAAACAAACAACAGGCACTTAATTTAATAAATGGAAAAGGTAACTGCCAGTACTGGCACTATAGTTCATTCTATGATAATCTAATTAGAACACTTTACTGTTCTGTAGGAGAGTATGGCCAAAAAAAGTGGGCAACTTTGCTAAGCTGGGCTCACTGAGGTAAATATATTGACTATACTTCAAAAATCCTGTATTCAATATCTTATTTCCTGATTAATTTTTGGATAGATTCTCAAAAAGCTTTTGACTCTCTTATCTTCTAATATGTCTGTAGAGACAGTTCTGTGTGGATAAAACATGTTTTCAGGGGAAGCTACTAAATGAATAGCATTTAATTAGGTCCATTTTATTGATAGCTACTAGAACTATATGTTGTCCAGACAACAGTCTATCTAACTTAAAACAGATCTAGGTAATAACAAGCTTTCCATGCAGCCTATGCATAATAGTTTATTCCACAAAGTTCAGTGGATCTGTTCCATTCCTCATGCTCTGCAGTAGTTAACAAGAGTGTAGACAGCATGTTTATCACTATATACACTAGTATGCTGTTTCTTTTCATTCATCATTTCAACTACTTACTTAGTTTGGTATAATAAAGCACTGACTTAAAATGCAGTAGCAAGTTTCCCTTCTGATTTAAAAGCTGTATGCATCTCTGTCAGTTCTGAGCAATGCTTTTTATGGCTTTGTTTACCTTGTTCTAAAATGAAATGGCAATTCATTTTTCATAAATAAGCCAAAGAGTCTTTGCAAGTGATATTTTTTCCTTTGAAGTAAATTTAGAAAGAGGTTTTGAGATGTACATATAATTTTTTTCTTAAGTAGCAAATGGAAAACATTTCCAAAAGTTTTGCCTCCTGACATCAGGTAGAAAGCCTTGTAAAGCACAAGCCACTCTATAAGCAAATAACAAACTCTGAAAGACATCATTTGTATCTCTTTTTGAACACACGATTTTCTACATGTTAGAGTTTGAAGGCTTCTCTCCTATAATCTGTATATTAGAAACACAATCAAATCATTGCTTTAGAACAAGAAAGCATATTGGCTTTTGGACTAATGGATTTTATGCTAAAAAGTACAAATTTTGAAGTGGCCTATTTTTCATTTTGAAATAGCTGTGCTTTGAATTTACTAACTTGCTTTACTGAGTGTGGGAGCTATGGAAGAACTCCAGCATAGAAAGCAGGAGATTCCAGGTTCTAGTCTGGTCCCTAGCATTCGTTTCTTGGAAATAACTAGTTTTTGAGAAAATACTGAAATTTCTTGGGACTCAGTTCTCACAACTATAAAACTAGACAAAATAGTCTTCAAATCTTCCAGATCTATAATAAGTCTATGATTTCATAATGCAAAGGAAGCAACTTGATGTAAGTAACATGGTATAAATTCATAAGGAACATTTGTGAATTCTGACATTAACTACCAAGAGGAGAAGCTGCCCATGGTAAGGTTTCAAAAAGCCTAGCTGTGATCAATAGTAAAGATTCATTCTTTAGAATGAATCTTCTTCATTAATTAAGATCTTTCTTCCTTAATTTTCCTAGGGTATTACATATAACGGCAATTGAGCCTGTTTTAAACAATAACATATTTCGTTTTAGGGAATTGTTTCTCTTAAATATGATAAATTTACTTTTACCATAAAAGTGATATGATACATGCATTTTTATTACATTTTTGCCTCCTACAAATATATAAAAAGAGAGAAAATGGGTCTGTACTTATCACACAATATTTATGCTAAAATAGCTTACAGGCATAATACTTTGTATTTAATTATACCATCATCTGGGAGTCTCATAGATGTTTAATATTCATCAGTATTTTATACATGGGGAAAAAGGCAGAAGATAAACACAAGACCTATTCATGAATACATAGTAATCTCTGAGTAGGTCAAAGATGAAAATCCTTACTCTACCATCCCAGTGAAAGGCGTTATGCTTAGCTAATCACTACGACCTTCCCTGTCTCTGAAATCTTACTATTGTGATGTTTCTAAATGCCTTTACAGTACTGAAAAAAATTTTGACTAGAACCACTAACAACATCAAAAATCATAAACAAAAATCACAAGCAAAACCTGAGTGTAATATGAACATAAAATAAGTGGCTAATATACTTAATACATAAATTTCTGGAACAAACTCATAGGAAATAAAGATAGGACCCCTTTAGATAAGTAATGGATTAGTGAGTACAGTATATAAACTGGCTATTCAAAAATTAGGAAAAAAAGTTTAATCTCTTTTAAAAATTCAAACAATGATCAAATAAATACAAATTGACACTGCAAAAAATACCTTCTTTAACATGTCAAAGGAGAAAAGGTTTTAAAGAAGGATAGCACTCAGTGAGAGACTATGATGAGATAACATTCTTATATGCTATTGGAGGGAATTTAAATGATCACGTTCTCTTTTGGAATGCATTTAGGGTTATGATGTGTGTTAAGAGTCTTAAAGATGTTCTATACTGTTTGGCCCAGTAATTCCCCTTCTAGAAATGCACCTGAAAGAAATAATCCAAAATGCAAATATATATGCAAAAAGAGAATTCTAATACAAGTATTATTTATAGCAGCAGAGAGAGACACACACAGAGAATAACCTAAAAGTTCAAAAATAAAGGAACCACTAAATAAATTATGACACATCCATAGCATAGAGAGTCATACAGCTCCTAATATTATTTATGAAGTGTTTTCAACGACATGTGAAAAGGTTGATGAAATAGTGTTGGAGGTAGGAACAAGTTATAAAGTTATATATACAATATGATCTCAAGTATGTTAATATTAAGATAGATCATAGACCTAAACATAAAAACTAAAACCATAAAGCTTTCAAAAAAAATATAGGAGAATATTTTCAAAACATGAGGTAGGCAAAGATTTCTTAGAATGCAGAAAGTGATAACCATAGAAAAAAATTTTAATAAATTTGACTTCATCAAAATTTAAAACTTGTGTTCATCAAAAGACAGCATTAAGAAAACTGAAAGGTGAGCCACAGACATACAGAAAATATCACAGACCATATATCTGACATCCAGAACATATAATGAATGATTACAACTTAGTAATAATGATCATTTGAAAATAGGCAAAGGTACAGCATACATTTCACAGAGGAAAATATACAAATGACCAATAAGCACATTAAAAAATGTTCCACGTTATCAGTCATTAGGGAAATATAAGCTAACATCTCAGTGAGATACCACTATACATCCACTAGAGTGGCTAAAACATATGTTACTCTTTGATCTGGCAATTTCACTCCTAGGCATTTATCTAAGAGAAATCAAAATTTATGTCCACAAAAAGGCTTGCACGAGAATGTCATAGCAGCTTGAGTCACAACAGCTGAAAATTGGAATCAAATGTCTATCAACATGAGAATAGATAAACAAATTATGATAATATTCATACAATGGAATACTACTGAACAATGAAATCATAATAACACAGGTAAGTCTAACAGACTTAATATTGAGTGAAAGAAACCCAACATACTAAATTATTTCATTTATACAAATTTCTAAAACAGAAAACACTAAGATAAGGTTAAAAAATTAAAACAGTGGTTGTTCTATGGAAAACAGTATGGAGATTTATCAAAGAACTAAATATAGAAGTGCCATGTGATTCAGCAATCCCACTACTGAGCATCTATCCAAAGGAAGTCAATATATAAAAAAGATACCTGCACTCATATGTTTATCACAGCATTATTCACAATAGCAAAGATACGAAATCAACCTAAGTGTCCATCAGTAGAGGACTGGATAAAGAAAATGTGTAAAATATACACAATGGAATACTATTCAGCCATAAAAAAGAATGAAATCATGTTTTTTTGCAGCAACATGGAAGGAACTGGAGGCTATTAAGTGAAACAACTCAGACACAGAAAGACAAATACCACACGTTCTCACCTGTAAAGGGGAGCTAAATAATGTGTACACATGGAAGCAGAGTGTGGAATGATGGACAATGGAGACTTGGAGGTGTGGGGAAGGGGGCGGGGGATGGATGATGGGAGGTTGCTTGGTGGGTACCATGTGCATTGTTCCAGTGATGGATGCTCTGAAGGCCCTGACTTTCACCGCAATGCAATATATCAATGTAGCAAAATTGCACGTGTACTCCATGAATATATACAAATAAAAAAATTTTTTAAAAAGCAAATCACAAATAAAAATAAATAAATAAAACAGTGGTTGCCTCAAGGATAGGAAGAAGAGCGGGATTGTCTGGAAAGAGAAATGAGGGCATTTCCTGGGTAGATTACTACATTCCCTGTCACGCTAGGGTGCATGTGTTAGTCAGCTCAAGCTACCATAACAAAATACCACAGACTGAGTGACTTAAACACCAGAAATTTATTTATCACAGTTGTGGAGGCTGGGAAGTCCAAGATCAAGGTGCTGGCAAGGCAGGTGTCATTCTGAGGCTGCTTTTCTTAACTTGTAGGTGGCTGCCATCATGCTGTGTGCCCACACGACATCTTCCTGTATATGCAGAGAGAGAGACCTCCGGTATCTCTTCCTCTTCTGCTAAGGACACCAGCCCTTTCAAATTAAGGCCCCCTCTCATTTTTATGATCCCACTAAATCTTTATTACCTCCTTATAGGCCATATCTCCAAACACAGTCACATTGGGAGGTAAGGCTTCAACATATGAATTATTGGTTGATACCATTTAATCCATAACAGTACAGTTATATAAGCAGATCCATTTGTCAGAATTGTACAGTGAAGATTTGTCTTTTCTTTTTTTAAATTTTTAAAATTTTTGCATTTTTTTAAATTTCAGCATATTATGGGGGTACAAATGTTTAGGTTACATATATTGCCCTTGCCCCTCCTGCCCCCCGAGTCAGAGCTTCAAGCGTGTCCATCCCCCAGATGGTGCACATTGCACTCATTATGTAGGTATATACCCATCCCCTCCTGCCCCCTCCCATCTGCCCAACACCCAATAATTGTTATTCCTATATGTTTACTTAGGTGTTGATCAGTAAAATCAAATTTTTAAAATTTTTATGACAGAAGCTTATTCCGTTGCCCAGGCTAGAGTTCAGGGGCATCATCATAGCTCACTGAAACCTCAAACTCTTGAGCTCAAGCAATCCTCCTGCCTCAGCCTCTCAAGTAGCTGGGACTACAGATGCATGCTACCACATCCAGTTAATTTTTCTATTTTTTGTAAAGAGAGGGTCTTGTTCTTGCTCAGGCTGGTCTTGAACTCCTGACCTCAAGCGATTCTCCTGCCTCGGCCTCCCAAAGTTCTAAAATTACAGGTGTGAGCCACTGCGCCCCACCTGTCTTTTCAATATTTACAAATTCTACCTTGAAAATTTTGCAAAAAAAAGTAATAAATAAAGTGAGGGTTGGCGAGTGGTAGAAGAGTAAATGAAACAATAATTAGTTGAAATAATTAGAATGTTGAACAATTTTTAACTTGGGTGGCATGTACATGAGGATTCATTATTCTATCTATTTTGTATGTGTAAATTATTCCATTTACTTTGTATATGTTTGAAATTTTTTAAAATAAAAAGTCCAATAAGTAAAGAAAATGTCATATATCAATGGAAGATACTTACAGAGATGAAAGTTCTGAGTGACGTTCTTCTGAATTAAGCTTCTCTGCTCTGTTTGTATTGTGTCTTGGGCAGGTCACCTGTTGGGTTCAATTTACTGAAAGGGAATAAATTTATTATTTAGACTTATTGAGTGTTCATTAGGTGCAAGATGCTAGGCACTATGGTGAGTTTAGCTCACATGATCACCAAAGTCCTGTTCAGCATTTAAATTCCATGACCATTTTTATGTCATAATATGCAGGTCACCCTCTCTTTTGCTGCATATAATTCTCATGACTTTTTGCCTTTATATCTCATGTTTATTATTCCTACTCATGGAGATAAGATTCAATAGGCCAGGGCAGGATTCGTCTTTCAGCAGATTTGTTTTCTACTAAAGTCTTTTAGTCTAGTGAGATTTCTGGAAGATAAATATATTCAAAAACATAGAAAACAATATGGAGAATTTCATAAGAGGACAGGACTCTATTTCAAGGGATTAAATTAGTATAATATAAATAAACAAATATAACTAAATGAATAAATATGAGAATTCAATAGTTGATTCTAAAGAGATTAAACTCAAATAAGTATTAATGAAATTGTTGATAATTCAGTAGAAAAATATCCAAACTAAAGTATGGTGATAATTAAAAAATGGAAAATTATTTTCCATTCTCTTATGTTGTCTGAAGTTACGTAAGAGACCTATAAAATAGAGTAAAAAGGTTGAGCATACATTTAATCAAAGAATCAGAATAGGAAGAGAGAGAAAATCGAGCAAAAACAACATTTAAAAAGAGATTGGCTGAGCATTTGCAAAAATGATCAACCTAAGACATTAAGCCTTAGGCTAAAACTACTCTAAAAATCCCCAACAGGATGCAAAAAATCACACTGAAACTTATAAAAATGGAAAATAAAGGGAAAAAACAGAAGAAAAAAGGAACATTATCTTCAAAGACTTAACAATGAGATTTATGGTTGACTGTTAACCATAAGCAATGGAAGCTATGGAATCAATGGAATGACCTGTTTAAAATGCTGAAAGAAAAAACTGCCAGCTTAGAATTTGAAACTCAGCAGAAATATCCTTCAAAAGAGAAAGTTAAATAAAGGTATTTTAAGACAAACAAGAATTGAGAGCATTTGTCACTAGCAAACTTTCAGTAAAAGAAAATACAAGAGTTTTTCAGGTAAATAAAAATGACCCCAAATGGAAGGAGGGGAATTCAGCAAGGAATGAAGAGCAACAGAAAGGGTAAAAAGGACATAAATATGAACAAATATTTATTATATTAACATAATTATGTCATAGGAATTCAAATATATAGAGAATTACAATGCTGGACAACAAAAGCATAAAAGTTAAAGGTGGGGAAAAAGAAGCTGAAGTTTTTAAATTCTTGCATTATCTGAGAAGTGCTAAAAGTTCTGATTCGTGATAAACTCTAAAAACCAAAGACACGTTAAAATGTTTAGAGTAACCACTAAAAGACTAATACATAAATGTATAGGAGCTAATATGGACAGATAAAATAATATTTTATTTTATTTTTTATTTTATTTTATTTTATTTTTTGAGACAGAGTCTCACTCTGTTGCCTGGGCTAGAGTGCCACGGCATCAGGCCAGCTCACAGCAACCTCAAACTCCTGGGCTCAAGCAATCCTCCTGCCTCAGCCTCCCAACTAACTGGGACTACAGGCATGCGCCACCATGCCTGGATAATTTTTTCTGAATATTTTTAGTTGTCCAGCTAATTTCTTTCTATCTTTCAGTAGAGACGGGGTCTCGTTCTTGCTCAGGCTGGTCTCGAACTCCTGAGCTCAAATGATCCTCCCGCCTTGGCCTCTCAAAGTGCTAGGATTACAGGCGTGAGCCACGGCGCCCGGCCAAAATAATATTTTAAAATACTAGATCAATCCAAATGAAGGCAAAATATATACTTTGTCTTTTTTCCTTTTAAATGGAAGCGAAATTCCAGCATCTATTGAATATAGGTCGTTAGCTTATTTTGAGGGGAAAAAAACAAAGAAGAGAAAAAATATTGAAAATTAAGTCACAAGTATTGATAAGTATTGTTAGTATATGTATCTTATGTAACTATTATATTTAAATCCACAAAGTACAGAAAAAATTATCCAGGATAAAAACTCCATGATAGAGCTCAATAATATATGGAAATTATTTCTAAGGAAAGAAAAGTAATTTCAAAAACATAGCTAGTTTGGGGGAAGCCAATTTACTCTAAGAAGCTGAAACATTCAGGATAATTGAATGCAGATAAGAAAATGACAAAAATTACTTTTTAGGCTATGATGGGAAGTCTGAAGTTTTATTTCTTAAGGTGAAGAAGGATCTAATTTACTCAAAGAATGTTTTTTCCTAATCCAAAGAAATAGTATTTTATAGAGGTGGTTTTATCCTCTGAAGCTTCACTGTGGCAATGTTCTGTGAAACTATACTAGAATTAGTAATTTTTATACCTTTAGTAACTGAATCTCCCAAATGTGGAGTTCAAAGGGGGATGTTTCACTTGAATACATTACAGCAAAATCTCTTAAAGAGGTTATGTGTTTGTTTCTCTGTGTGTGTGTGTGTGTATTTGTGTATACAGAGACACACACATTGACATTAGTGGAAGCAACTGGCTTATCAAGATGTCCCACATACTAAAATTTCAAGATAATGGAAACTTCTCTGCTGAAGGGCCACCAGTGTCTTTTTAAGAAAACATATTAATTATTAACACTTAGTATGGAAATTTTTTAAAAATCTATTATAAACTTTCCAATATACTTAAACAACCACTACAAACAACATAATATATACTTTCACTGACAATTAAGGAATCATCATTATAAACATTGATTATTATACCATCCTACAGTGTTCTCAGAGAGTACAAGACGGCTAAAGGTGCCAGACTATTCCTTTTTAAAAATCCTCGTATCTGATTTTTGTAGTTTTCCTGCTTCCTGCCTTGACTTCAGGCCACAGCTGCTGTTTTCACTGTTGCTGTTCCTGCTTTGTCCCATCTTTTATAATCTGCCATAAAGTTAGAAGCCAATATCCAACACAATAACACGTAGGAAGTTGATGGAGGCCTTAAGATCCCCTCCTGCAAGGTAGGTGAATGTTGGACACAGAAAGGGCATAGATTTTTACCAAAATCACTTTCCTCCTTTTCCGCTTGCAGGGGGTGGTATTTCACATAGCTGAGGTTTCCCTACAAGTCAACTATGTGGAAGTGACAACCGTATGTTTGTTGATTTTTATTAATAATGCATATAATGTCAGAACCTACTTCTGTCTGAACTGCAACCCTTTAATTCTCAGGAAATTGGTTCTATTCAGTTCCTGGATACAAGGGGGTGAGAAGGGGTGGGAGGTGAGGGAGAAAGGAGGCAGCATTGACTAACAGCTGTTAGGCATCCTGCTAGGTAAAGTTTCCACTGTGCTGCTTCATTAAGTTCTTACAATCCAGTCTATGAGACACTTATTACTGACTTCATTTTACAGTTAAGTGGGGGAGCAAACTAATAGAAAAAAGCAAGGCTCAGAGAGGTAATGGAACTTGCCAAAAGTCACACCGCTAGAAATAGCAGAGCTGGGATTCAAACCCTGATTGGCTTCACTGCCTCCTTTCTTCCCTCCACTATGTCAAGGCTTTGGAAAGTCTCAGGGATTCACTAGAAAGGACCAATGCTGAGGAATGCACTATGGTGGAAACATAGCTCCAACCTTCTGGGCAAGGTTGCTGTGGCTCTAAAAGTGCACAGAAGGAATACATGGCATAATAATCTAAAATCTTCTAAAGAAAAAGTGAACAATTCCAAGTAACGAATAGCATAGGAGAAGCAGGACAGTGGCCATAGAAGTCAGAATCCGCTAAGGAGTGTGTAAAAACTCACCTGCCAAATCAACTAGCCCTGAAAATTAAAAGTTAAAAAATCAAATAGTATAGGAGAAAGAGCAAGAATAGATTTTATTATAAATGAATTTGAAATTTCTTCTTAGGTGGTATTTTAAAAGTGCCCTAAAGGGAAATTATGGGTAACTACCAAGGATCAAAATTAACCTTTGTTAAGATGTAGAGTGAGGCAAAGGCAGTGTACCTGAATCTCTAGAAACTCTCCCTAGTGACTAGAAATCTTATAAATTTGCATAAGCTGGCTTGGTGGAGGTGGTAAGACTCTACTGGTAAATCACCAATGTGACTTAGTTTACCTGATTTGAAAATTAAATAGTGTAAGGAAAAAGGCTATGGCTATCCTTCTCTGAAAATGATTAGAAGATGGCTTTCCCCAGGTATAATTTGAGTTGCAAATGAATGTCCAGTGGACGACGTGCATCTGACAAAGGGCAATATAAAAATGGATAGAGGTGAGAAGTTAAGGGTGGGAAGGTGGATTCAAGTATCACTTGTGCACAGATGGCAGCTGACCTCACAGCTGAGGATAGAACCAACCACTCAAAACCCAAACACACTAGAAGAAAAGTGAGGACATAGTTTGGGGGAGATTCCCAGAGTCCAACAGGAGTGGAAAAAACCATTATAAATAATTAAAGTGATTAAGCAAACTAGTCCCTATGTGCTATACCCTATAATTTTGTGCTACCAGTTACTGCTTTGTCAAAAGTAAAATCTTACTGTGTTTGGTTATGTTTCCTCCACGTGAAAAATAACTCTTCCTTCCATTTTCAAGGTAGCATTTTTTTGTGTGAGTCTTATTTTGTTTTGTTGTGGTTCAATGAGTTTTATGAGTCTGTTATCATCTAAGAAACTGATGTGTGGGAGACAACTCAAATGCTGCTAAAGGTAAGTGAAGAAGGTGCAAATAAATGGAAAGATATTCCATGTTTATAGATTAGAATAATAATATTGTTAAAAATGTCCATACTACTCAAAGCAATCTATAGATACAATGCAATCCCTACCAAGATCCCAATGGCATTTCTCACAGAAATAAAAGAAAACAATCCTAAGACTTATATGGAACTATAAAAGATCTCCCTCAAATAGCTAAAGCAATCTTGAGCAAAAAGAACAAAACTAGAGGTATCACACTAACTGATTTTAAAACCTGCTACAAAGGTATAGTAGTCAAAACAACATGGTACTGGCATAAAAACAGGCACATATTAATAGAACAATGTAACAGAATAGAGAGCCCAAAAATAAATCCACACATTTATGGTCAGTTGATTTTTGACAAAGGTGCCAAGAACACACAACAGGGAAAGGACAATTTCTTCAATAAATGGTGTTGGGAAAACTGGATATCCACATACAGAAAGAATGAATTTGGACCTTTTCTCACTTCCTATGCAAAAATCGATTGAAAATGGATTAAAGACTTAAACATAAAAACTGAAACTATAAAACTACTAGAAGAAAACATAGGGAAAATTTTCATGACATTGGTCTGGGCAATGATTTTTTTTATATGACCCCAAAATCACAAACAACAAAAGCAAAAATAGACAAATGGAATCACATCAAATGAAAAAGCTTCTGCACAGCAAAGAAGGCAAACAACAGAGTAAAAAGACAACCTATGGAACGGGAGTAAATATTTGCAAACCATAAATCTAATAATGGGTTAATATTCAAAATATACAAGGAATTCAAACAACTAAATAACCAGAAAACAAATAAATTGATTACAAATGGGCAAAGAACCTGAATAGACATTTCTCAAAGGAAGACAGACAAATAGTCAACAAGTATATGAAAAAATCTTCAATATCACTAATCATCAGGAAAATGCAAATTAAAGCCATAGTGAGAGATCATCTTACACCTGTTAGATTGGCTATTACCAGAAAGACAAAAGATAAAAGTTAACAAGAATGTGGAGAAAAGGAAACCCTTGTGCGCTGTTGGTAGGGCTGTAAATTAGTACAACCATTATGGAAAACAATGTGGAGATTCCTCAAATAGTTAAAACTAGAACTACTATATGATCCAGCAATCTCACTACTGGGTATATATCCAAAGGAAATGAAATTAATATGTCAAAGAGATGTCTGCATTGCCATGTTCATTGCAGCATTATTCACAATACTCAAGACACAGAATCAACCTAAGTGTCCATTAACAGAGGAATGGATAAAGAAAATTTTATACATATACACAATGGAATGCTATTCAGTCCTTAAAGAGGGAAATGCTATCATTTGTAACAATGTGAATGAAACTGGTGGATATTATGCTAAGTGAAATAAGCCAGACAAATAGCATATGATCTCACTTAAATAGAGAGTCTAAAAGAGGAGAACTCATAGAAGCAGAGAGTAGAATGCTGACAGTTACCAGGGACTGGAGGAAGGGGGACTGGAGAGGTGTTGGTCAAAAGATACAAAATTTCGATTAGACAGGAAGAAAAAGTGCAAGAGATCTATTACACTACATGGTGACTACAGTTAATAACAATATATCCTATACTTGAAAACTACTATCAGAGGAGATTTTGAATGTTCTAACCACAAAAATAAATACGTAAGGTAATGCGTATACATATGCTAACTACCTTGATTTAGTCATCCACAGTGTATACATATATCAAAACATCATGTTGTACACCATATAAATATATATAATTTTTATTTAGCAATTTAAAAAATAATTAAAAAAAAAACAAGTCTGGCATTTCCTGTCTTCTCCGCATATGGTCTTACTATGGTTCAAAATGGAATAGCCAGAAAGCAGTGAAGAGACACTATTTTTAGGGCAGTGGTAGTGACGTGTCCTTAAGGATGCAGGTAGGCCAGTGATTTCTGTCACAGAAAGGCCGAGTCTTGTTGGATTGTCAATCAAAACAGCCTTCGGCCTTCAGCAGAGGAAATATATCTGCCAGGCTTGAAAATTCGCTTTAGGGTTGCCTTAGTAAGTTACTTAGGGAAGAGAATTTAGCTAAGTGAAATAGTGTGTTTTCTGGATCCCCGAGGAACAAAACATAATCAATTCTAGTTTACTCCTTTAGCTGTCACAATTGCTAGGAAGTGAACAACTATTACCTCCATTTTCAGATGAGGAAACTAAAGTGCAAGAAGTCAAATAACTTGCACAAGATCTTGCTAGAATCTAAGCAATGGAAACTATATAACAATTTGTTCCCTGTCCTGCTCCCTTTTCCAGGTCTCCTCCCTCCTGGAGCATCTGTCTCAGACCAATAGAATGTGTCCACTTTGGACTGTGGTTGCAGGGGTGCTCTTCACAGTGCCTACTAGGCTACAAACATGGGCAGGGGTGATATCTAAGATTTCATAACCCAAGGATGGGTGTGTGTTTCGGTATAATCTAAGTTAATGTGTTGAAAACATGTTTCTATAGAATACATATTGCAGTGGTGTTTGAGTTGTTTTTATTCTGCACTTAGTATAAATAGTATTCACCGGTGTGTGTGCTACGCTGAAACAATAGCCACCTGGCCTAACACTGTTTCTTGAGAAAATATGCTTCAAATACTAAACATCGAGTTTTTAAATTAATCGCTGGAACATAACTTATTTATATAATAAATCGGGGCTATAACGCTTATCAGCTGTGTTAAAAATTAATACAATTTCGTAACCATGAGTAAATCTTATCTAAAAGATAAATTCTCCTATGCTTTAAACTCTTGAAAGTTAAAATCAGCCATTTTTACCAATACATTACTTGTGAGGAATTTTTTTTCTTGCCACTGCAGATGTCAGTTGACTCTCTCCTCTGTGGGTGATTTAAGTGAGAAAAGGCACATACTTTATCAAATTTATACAGTAGTGAAGACTGCATTTCTCCTCCGAGGTAGCTGATTATATATGGCTCCTCACCTGCTTCTTGGCATGTGGGCACTGAGTGTGGGTAAGAAAAAAGGATGGTCACTAATGACAACCTGAAGTGGGCACTGGTTACCGGATTTGGGATGGATGGTTTCACAAAAGAAATTAAGGTTGTATTCAGTTTCACAGCTGAACGTGTTGTGGAGGTGGGGGGAGGTGGGAGAGCAGCCCTGAGTTTGAGAAATAAAGGCTCATTCCTCAGCAAGTGACAAATAAATGGCTTCTGGCATTTCAGAGGCTACTTTTACTCCAGAAAAATAGAACTGCTTTATTTGTTAAATAAATATCCCAAATGTGCACTATGCATTTTAGAGGACCACAGATAAGTATATCGGCCATCATATTCTTAACAAAACCCCTTGCAGCTCTTTTTAAAGCATGGCCTTCTGCATATTCATACATTTGCTTAGCCCAAGATGAAACAACCGGGGAAGCCCAATCTTTACAACACACACTTCTTGAAGAATGGACATGCCACACTGAGAATATTCTTACCCCATTTCCCTGCCCACTGCGTCGGTGTGTGTTGTCTTTGTTTCACCCTTGTACCCACCTAGGCACTAAACTCCTCACCAAGTCATGCAAAAAATAAATAAAAGTCAATCACAGCAAGCTTTTTCAGAATTTGTAAACTTACTGAAGATTTGGGACATTTGGGGGAGGTACTACACAGCATCCTACTATTTCTCTCATCTCTTTTCCTTCTCCTTTACTGTTTTCTTCAATCTCTTCCCCTTCCCTGTTCAAACGAATTCAGTATGCCCCTCTGTCAGTCAGGATAGACTGAGTTGTAGCGTGGTACCAAATAATCCCAAGACCAGTGGCATAAGACAAACACAGAGGGATGAGCCCCTCATTGATGTACTTTGAGAGTACCTATAAAGATATTCCAATCCTAAGCTTTACATTTATATCTTTTACACCATGGTAGTTATTCAGATGCTGAAAATCTTATGCCAAGGTGGACCTTATGTTTCCCTAAAAGAAGCAATTAATTTAATTTTGGCCTAATGGTTTCTAAATTAGTATTTGCTTCAGAATCAAATGAAAACTTTAAAAAATCAAAATGTATGAGCCCCACTCACAAATACTTTGATTTAGTGGATTGGATGTGGGGTCCGGAAATCTAAATTTTTAACAATCTCCCCCGGGTAATTCTGAAAATTATCTAGGTTTGAGAACTACCTCTCTAGCTCAGGGGTCAGCAAACTATAGCCTCCAAGCCAAATCCAGCCTGCCAGCTGTTTTTGTAAATAAAGTTTTATTGGGATGCAGACATGCCATTTGTTTGCATATCAGTAGGGCTGCTTTTGTGCTATAACAGCAGAGTTGACTAATTGTGACAGAGACCATATGGCCTACAAAGACTGAAATATTTACTAACCAGTCCTTTATAGAAAAAATTTGCTGACCTATGCTCTTATAGTTAATTTCCAAAG
>CAUYSK010056634.1:0-46473 GCA_963575035.1 Avahi laniger | reverse complement strand
GTTTGTGCTCGGGAGTTTGAAACCAGCCTGAGCAAGAGTGAGACCTCCTCTATACTAAAAACAGAAAGAAATTAATTGGACAACTAAAAATATATAGAAAAAATTAGCCGGGCATGGTGGCGCATGCCTGTAGTTCCAGCTACTCGGGAGGCTGAGGCAGAAGGATCGCTTGAGCCCAGGAGTTGAGGTTGCTGTGAGCTAGGCTGACGCCTCGGCATTCTAGCTAGGGCAACACAGTGAGACTCTGTCTCAGAAAAAAAAAAAAAAAGGGAGCCACCTCTGGTTCCCCCTTTTCCCATGCATTTCGCACATAGCCTGTGGGTAATAGAAATGAAGTTGTGCGGTAGATTACTAACGTGGCTCACAAATGTAGAATCCTTCCTTTAACATCTGTGCCTTTTGTCACACTGAAGGAGGCATCAGAAAGGTGCAGAGAGGGTGCACAGTTTCTCCTGAAAATGTCACAGCTGCCCCCTCTCTATTGACATCTATTAAGATTCAGACAACGGGATACACTGTCTTTATGGTACAAAGGAGTGTTATTTTGGCTTTACACAAGGTGGTGGTGGTTGTTTTTTTGGTCTCTGAACATCTGCAACTCCCTCAGGATTGTGCTGTGCACTAAAAATAAAACAACTATGGCTTGTGATTCACCTCGTTTTCACTGAGTCAGAGCTGTAGATTCTAGGGAAGATTCAGTAACATAGGAGAGTTGTAAAAATGGAAATAAAATTGCTGAATCTGAAATGAATTTAGAAGATGATCGTAGTAATTTGTGCCTGCCAAAAATCAACCTAATATCTAGAAGCTGACTTCTTCCAAATTTTACAGGAGGAAATCGTTTTAATATTGTATTGCTACAGTCCTCATGATTACCTGGAACCCTTAGGGACTCTTTATCTGGATCTGTTCACCACAGATGTTTGCATGAGAAATGATATGTATTAGAATTTATGTTTAAAAGAAATCAGCAAATAATATCTCCTCAAATTAGCCTCACTCAGAGTAATACTTTTAATAAATTCTCAGCAGAATTAAATCACCATTATGGAAAGAAGGAATTAAAAACCTATGTAAGGATGCGATTAGCCAATATAGGCTTATGAATAGACAGAAAACTTTCTCTTACAACTTTAAAATTTCATCTTTAGAAATTAATTTGTATTGGTCTTATAGATTTTGGGTATTTTAAAGGTTTCACACTAAAATACAAACATGCTTTCAAGGCATAATACATTAAAAATGCAGAAATTGGATTTGTAACTGGTTTGAAGGCTGTGTTCAAATAGTGCCTAAGGCATATCTCTAGTAATGTGTCTTTGAAATGTTGAATTCGACATTTTAAAATTATTTTATTAAAATGACATACTCATTAAATTGGCAAATGATGAAGCTGGGAAACATAGCAAATATGTTGGATGATAGAATTAAAATCTATGTGAACTTAGCTGGAATGGGATATGGAAAGCCGAATTTAAGAAAATGGTATTTTCTAACACTAAATGTAAAGTGCTACATTTTTTTAGGTGACAAAACAATAATCACCATCAAACCTGTGCATAATGTAGCACATGTGAAAACATCTTAGGGGTATTGTTGACTGTAAACTTAAAACAACTTGACAGTGTGAGGTAGTTGAAAAAAAACTAACAAATAAACAAAAAAACCCCAAAACAAAAAAACCCTCAAACTCAATGCATCATTGGTCCTATCACAAAGGAAGCAATATCCTTTCTTTCCTGAAAACACATCTGGTGGCTTGTATTTAATGCTTGCTGTCACATTTTGAAAATGACTGACCAACTAGAGTATATCCAGAGAAGAGTGAATTGAAGCCACATCACTTGAGACATAATTCGGAATGGAAAATGTATAAAATGGAAGAGGGAAACTTGGGTGGACTTGATTCTATCTTTAAATAGCTGAAAGATTGTCATGTAGAAGAATTATATTTATTCTGGGAAGCCTCAGAGACAGACCAAGAAGCATGAAAGTGTTAGAGAGAAGGATACTTTGATTAAAGAGTTATCTGCAAACAATGTTTCTTTAGGAGAAATTCTGCCATCACTAAAAGTTCAATTGTTTATGCAGAGACTTGTCTATTACTTGTCAGGGATCTTGTGGAAGGTATTCTATGTTTAATGTTTTCTGCTATTGTTAATAAACATCTTTTTGTTTTTTTTTTTTTTTGAGACGGAGTCTCTATTGCTCATGCTGGAGTGCAGTAGTGTGACCATAGCTCACTACAGTTTCTAACTGCTGAGGTCAGGTGATCTTTCTGCCTCAGCCTTCAGAGTGGCTGGGATTACAAGTGTGAGCCACTGTGCCTGGCAGAAAGCACTTTAAAATAGAAAAGACTTTACAAACATAAGGGATTAGATTAGGACACCTTCCCTTCCAACCTCAACTCTTTCTGGTGTCCCCATAACCAGGAAATGAATTCCCACAAATGCGCATTTCGCTGGAGTGCATTGAGACACTACCCTGATTCACCTGTCAGGTATACTGAACATTATCGGCACTGGGTAGGAGGTTGGAGTAGATGATCTCAAATTGCCCTTCCAACTCTAAATTTATAATATTACATAAGCCACCTCTGATGGAAACAGAGTAAGGCCAAATCCATTCTTTATATAGACTTAATGCAGGAAGTCCCAGTAAAGCTGGTTTTACAGGGCCAAAGTGTATCACTAAGGCAATTGACAAGGGGCCAGAATTTGGGATAGATCAGTGAGTTTATAAGCATAACAACAAAAAAAACCAAGATGATGCCACACTGATTTATTGTCAACTAAAGTATACACTCAGGAAAGTATATTATTGGATCATTTTTATGGGAAATTTTTAGTAAGAGGAATTTACCTTAACAATAGTTCATGCAAAACACTTGGAGATTTTATTTGTCTGCAAGCTCAGCGTGAGTTCACAATGTGATATGGCAGCAAAAAAGCCTATGCTATTTTTAAACACAATAAAAGATGTTTAGTACCCAGAATAATGGAGGTAACATCAGACCGTATCTGACATATATAAAGTACTATGATTTAAGGGGAGTATTGACAGTGTAAACAAGATCGTTTCTCAAGTTAAATGAAATACAATAGAAGGAACTGAATTTTTTTCAGCTTGCAAAAGATATGATTTATGAGGAATCTAATCAAATATTTTAATGGCACTTAATGTCATGTAGCAGAATGATTAGACTTACATAGTTGTAGCTCCAGAGAATTAACTAGAACAAATCAGAGAAGTTAAAGAGAGGCATGGTTTGGCTCAGCCCCAAGTATACCTGTCTGATAATTGCAAAGGAGTGCCTTTTGATCTAGTACTCTTCCTTGTATGATGACAATGATGACCTAACTTCACCACTCCCTGCATCCATGTCCATGTAACTCTGCAGTGCCTCCTACTGTGGGCAGTTTGACCTGCCCTGTCCCTTAACTCTTGGTTGAACCAGGTGAATTGCTTGGCCTATGGGATGTTAGCCGCTGTGACACAGCAGAGGATCGAAATGGGCTTGCACATTGGGGTTTGTTTTCTCTTATATCTTTGCCAGCACCATGAAAATATTCCTGGGCCAGACTATTGGAGGATGAGATGCACATGGGGCAGAATGTCACTTTAGTCATTCTAGTCAAAGCCTTTTTAAATCAGCTGAGGGCCAGCTGAACTCTATACATCTCAGTTGAGTTCAACAAAGCCCAGGCAAGCCTCATCTAAATTGTTGACCCATTTATTTATTTAAATGAATGCTTACGGTTTTAAGGGACTGTGTTTTGAAGTGCTTTGCTATGTAATATTACTGTGCCAATAAATAACTGACACATTCTCTATAGGTTGGTTATGTTTAAGAAGGAGATGAATGGCCATTAGTCAAGATTATTATAGAAAAGGATACTTGACTTCGATGGACATAGACTAAATAAGTTCCAAAGATGGTGCCTTCCCCAGGGACCACGATGGTAATATTAATTTATTATTTCACACTTAATGAACAGTTACTATGTGCCAGACATTGTTTTAAGGGATTTATACATATTAGTATTTACTCCTATGAGGTAATTAACTCTCATTATTCCCATGCTACTGTTAAGGAAACAAGCATAGGCCACATAACTAGTAAGTGGTGCATCTAGGATTGAAACTAGACATCTGGCTCCAGAAATCAGCACACTGTGCTCACACTGGCCCATGAACTATGTCTAGTATTCCTAAAGCTCATTGGAAAGTGGGTATTTATATCTCCATATATCGAGTGAAAAAATTAATCATTTTTTTAAATGTAGTTTTTTCAATATAGGAAACCTTTTTTTCCTTTTATTTTTAGTTGACACATGATAATTGTACATATTTATGGGATACAGAATGATATTTCAATACATGTGTGCAATATATAATAATTAAACCAGAGTAGTTAGCATATTTATCCACCTTGAACATTTATCATTTCTTTGTATTGTGAACATTCAAAGTCCTCTTTTAACTTTGTGAAAATAGACACTAAATTGTTAACAATATTTTCCCTATAGTGCTACAGATTACTAGAACTTATTCTTCCTATCTAGCTATAATTTTGTATTGTTAGCTCTATTCTTTCTTCCCTCTACCTTTCCCAGTCTCTAATAACCAATATTCAACTTTCTACTTCTATGAACTCTTTTTTTTTTTTTTTTTAAGCTCTTAAATGTGAGTGAGAACATGTGGTATTTACCTTTCTGTGCCTGACTTATTTCACTTAACATAATCTCTTCCAGGCTCTTCCATGTTCCTCTAAATGATAGCATTTCATTCTTTTTTATGGCTGACTAGTATTTCATTGTGTATGTATACCACATTTTCTTTTTCCATTCATCTGTTGATGGAAATTTAGGTTGAATCCATGTCTTGACTATTATAACTAGAGATGAAGTAAACATGGGGGTGCAGGTATCTCTTTGATATACTGATTTCCTTTCCTTTGGATAAATACCCAGCATTAAGATTGCTGCATTGTATGATAGTTCTATAGTTCTATCTGTAGTTTTCTGAGAAAACTCCATAATGTTTTTATAATGGCTGTACTAATTTACATTCCCACCAACAATGTATGAGAATTCCTTTTTTCTCTGCTGCATATAAGAAAACTCTTTTTTTTTTGAGACAGAGTCTTGCTGTGTTGCCTAGGCTAGAGTGCCGTGGCATCAGGCTAGCTCATAGCAACCTCAAACTCATAGGCTCAAGCAATCCTTCTGCCTCAGCCTCCCGAGTAGCTGGGACTACAGACATGTGCCACCATGCCCAGCTAATTTTTTCTATATATTTTTAGTTATCCAGCTAATTTGTTTCTATTTTTTCAGTAGAGACCGGGATCTCACTCTTGCTCAGGCTGGTCTTGAACTCCTGACCTTGAGCCATCCTCCCACCTCGGCCTCCCAGAGTGCTAGGATTACAGGCGTGAGCCACCATGCCCAGCCAAGAAAACTCTTAAAACACAACTTATTCTTTCTTAATACTATCTTTTAAAAAAATTTAAAAAAATGAGTCATATTAGATAGAATTAAAAAGAGGTCCTTAGTGGTTAGAACCTTTATAGTCACAGTCTTCCATCCTTAACATTCTATGCTTCTTAGATACACCCTATTCTAATACTAATACAAGAGTTTTCTTTTCTTCAAAATAATAATCTAGTGCAGGGCATTGTGTACAAATTGTATTAGGCCACTTGTTTTACAACAGGTATTCACAGGACCAATTCTGAAGGAAATATAAATTTGTAGGTAATAGTGGACTGTTCTACTCATCTACTAAGAAAGATGTGTTACAGCATAAAGAAAATTAAAAAGAAAATGCATATTAGCCAAACTATGGGTAGTAATATTTTATTGCAATAAAACCCTTTAATTACACTGGATATGGGGATAGAATTAGTAATAACTAATTGGTTGGTAAATTAAACATGTTGGTTATGTTGATATTTGGGGAACATGGCTTAATCTTTCATGTCTTACTGGATGCTATAATTATTCTTCTTTAGTGGTAACAAAACCCATATTTTGCTACATTTTCTGTAGCAGAGGATAAATATTGAATAGAACTCAATTTGAACTGTTGGAAAACATCTTTAGTAAATCTAATGAATTTATGTAATATGAATTTAGCAGATGAGCTCCGTTTTTAAAATTATTTTAAAAATTATATTCTCTCTGCATTGCTTACTTTTCTAAAATCATACCTATTTTTAAACTAGGGAAGTTGGCAGCAGTGCAGGATGTGAGCTTGTAAGTGATGTCTTTTGAATGTTTTTATCATTTCTTTTTTTCCCCCAGAATATTACAGGGGTACAAACGTTTTGGTTACATGAATTAATTTTGTACAGTTTGAATCAAAGTTATAAGTGTGTCCATCACCCAGATAGTGTGCATTGTACCCGTTAGATGTAAATTTACCCATCGCCCTCTGCTTCCTCCCGCCTGCTTGATTTCTGTTGAATTTCACTGCCATATGTACACATGAGTGTTGATCATTTAGCTCCAATTTAATAGTGAGTATATGTGGTGTTTGTTTTTCCATTTTTGCGATGCTTCACTTAGGAGGATGGTCTCCAGTTCCATCCAGTGTTTATATCATTTCTAAAAAAATCACTGTTGAAAAACTATCTTAATGCAAGTGATCTTCGGCACCCTTTACACATTTCAAAAATGAACCTAAATATTGTTTTGCAATTTGCAAAACTATTTGACCTAATGTTTATACACAGTGTATTTATTTTAGAATATGAGCATTTATTATGATGATCTATCAGTTAATTGAACCTTTTTGGCAGTGTTGCATTGGCTGTTTGAATTGGGATATTCTAGATCAAAGCTTATTAAGTAATTTTTCTGTGGATTTGCTCATAGTTGCCCTTTTGCACCTCCTGGATGGATGTTTCTATTCACACAAAGGCTAGACTAAGTGAAAAGCAAACAATTTCATCAACAGAAAATATTACTTATATGACAAAAAATACAGACCTCTACCAGGGATGGAAAACATGGCTACTACCCTATTTTGTGCCCATAGTAGAGAGCACTAATTGATAATTGTTTTCCCCTGAGTCCAGAATCAGATTTGGAAAATCTTACTGATTTTGACATTATGTAAGAAGTTGTCCTAATACATTAAAAATACTTCTCTTTTATTAAGCAGATGTAATTTTTCCTCGGTTTTATTTTATTTTTTCTTTTTTTTAGAGAATCTTTTTTTTTGAGACAGAGTCTCACTCTGTTGCCCTGTTGAGTAGAGTGCTGTGGTGTCAGCCTAGCTCACAGCAACCGCAAATTCTTGGGCTCAAGTGATCCTCCTGCCTCAGCCTCCCAAGTAGCTGGGACTATAGGCGCATGTCACCACACCCAGCTAATTTTTCTATTTTTAGTAGAGATGGGTCTTGATCTTGCTCAGGCTGGTCTCGAACTCCTGAGCTCAAGCCATCCTCCTACCCTGGCCTCCCAGAGTGCTAGGATTACAGGCGTGAGCCACTGTACCTGGCCTTGGTTTTAAAAAATGCTTCATTGTTTATTTGTAATTCAGTGCTCCAGGCAGCTGCTGGCAATTGATTGGAGCTATAGACAAATTCAAAACTTGTTTATTGTCTTGGAGTTACACTGAACTTAGAAATGCCCAGATGATTGATTAGAGTTTTAGTGTGATAAAAATTAAAAATCTGCTGATCACTCTCTAGGGACCAGGCACTGGGTTCAATGTTATGCCTGCATTAACTCATAATTCTCACAGCACCCTTATGAAATAGGTATTATCATTATTCCCATTTTACAGATGAGGAAATTGAGGCTTAAGGGGTTAAGAAAACTTTCCCAAAGTCACAGAGTTACTAATTTGGTGGAGCCAGTCTTTAGACCAGCTCTTTCTGACTTTCTGACTTCATAGCCCAGGCACTTAACCACTGTTCAGTATCACTTCTTTTCACTGAAGTCTTTGGTGGTGCATCAACATTCTACTACAGGCTGCCTCCATACTGTGCTAATGGCACAATTATGCAGAGCTGCCTTGTTCCCTGGAAGTGGGGTAGAGGACCTGGTTTTTTAAAAATTTTTTGTGAAGTGAAGAAACGAGCCAGAAAGCACATTATGATAATAATTTTTTATAGCACAGCATTGGGAATTTGGAACATCTTATTGATTTTGAAATTATGTAAAAAGTTGTCCTAATATATTACAAAATACTCTCCTTTTTAAATTAAGCAAATATAACATTTCCTTGGTTTGCAATGATGCTTTATTGGTTATTATATGAAAGGTAGCTTAGTTGGAATTAAATACTACCTTTTAACATGGGTTAAGAAATAAAACCAAAACCTTAAAGTGCTATTATAGAATTGACAGTGTGTACAGTCCTGGAAAATATTAATTAATTCATAAAGAATAATAGATGTTAATGCTCTGCTTAGCATTTCAATGTCACAATCAAAAATTCTACAGGATAGTTAATTGAATATTTTATGCTTCTGGAAAGGGCCTTGATCCTTAGCATTGTAAAGTGATTCCCAAATTCCTCTTATATAATGCAGAATTCCTTTAAGGAATTAAAAATTCATTTATATTTCAGATGAGGGCATTATATATTTTTACCAACTTTTTAAATGAAAGAAATGTCTAGAATTAATGTATTAACTTTGAATTTTGTGGTTAAGTTAGACTTTCGAAAGTTAAAATATCCATGCAGATTATCATAATTTTCCCATGTAATGGAGCCTCCTTTATAGGAGCATTTATTATTTTTCTAACTATAATGTTACTGAGTTGTCAGATGAGGATAGAAAACATTAAATGCCCCCGTTTTCACTTGTTAACAATCTTACTTGGCCCTTTTCCTTTTCTGTTTTGTAAGTTTTGAGCTTTTCAGGCTAGCCTTTATTTTTCTCTTGATGCTAATTAATGAAATTACGGTACTAGCAATAACACTGAGGGACTTCTCACTGCTGATGAAAATCTCAGCAAGATAAGAAAGGTAAAATATTCCCTCCTCTTCTATATCTTCAGAAACATGGCCACAATTTTATTTTTGTCATAAAACCATTCTCGGAAATTTTATTTCTAACAAAGGGGTCTTGTAAGATGCTTAGATTTCATGCATTAGTACTATGTTCTGGGATGGTAACCTGTAACCTCTAAAAAATTTGCAATTCTGTTGCTTTTCTTACACAATAATTTGTTGTTCTGCAAATAATATTTAAATTAACATTTCTTTTTTTCTGAAAGGTAAAAAGACTTGCAAATTGAAAAGCTTAACAAAGATTAAATGAGAAGGGAATTATTGGTACTTCCATCATCTCTCACATGCAAGAGAGGAAAAATAAAAATAAAACCTGTTGAATTTCCTATTTGAATAAAAAGTTTGAGAGCCTAATATATTTGATTAGAACTATTTGTCAGATTTATGATTATGTTTTATCAAACAAAAAAGGGGCTGAAATGCTCTTATGAAATTATTGTGGTATACGCCACGCCTGCAGAGTAGAGAGAAAAGATGTTTGTCATTTATCTGGCGTCTGTGATTTAGACATCAATGCCAGATTTTTCTCATTTGAGTAAGTGAGGCTATAAGTACAACACGTCAACCCAGGTCAGCTCATTAGGAAACAAACAACTGTGGCTGCTTAGCCAAGGGCAGGCACAAATCACAGCCTGGTGGGGCTAGGGGTTGTTGCTTCATTGCTGGCCCAGCGGGCTTTGCATCTGCCACAAACTTGAGTTGAATTGGACAACTGGAAACTTAAGTACAGATGTTCTCCTTTGGAGTTATTCTCTTCCTTTTCTGTTTTTTCTTCAGCACTAGGTCTCCTCCATTTCTAATGTCAAGTGACTTTGTATTATCTGATCTTGACCTATAGAAGTAGGAAAGCTTTGAGAGATTCTGAATTTTCTATTATTCTCATGAAAAGCTTCCTTTCTGATTTATAGCTTATCTCTCCACTTTCCCCTAAGTCACTGGGAAAGCAGAATTTAAAGTGTAAAAATCAGACTCTCTCTGGTCTAGACCATTGAGGATCTTCCCCAAAGGAGAGACTGATAACTAATTCCCTTTTGTTTTTATTATTTTTCACCTCCCTCTTTAGGAAGATCCATGAGAGAAAATAAGCAATTGTTTTTTTAAGACTTTCAGTTAATAAGGAGTGCATGGATAGATCTTACTTTACCTAAGCCTGCTGAGAATAACTGTTAAGTTGAGCTTTCTAAATCAGAAAAGTTTTAATGCACATTATGACATGTGCTGTTCTAGAAATGTGAAGCAATTTTCAATATGCATAAATCTTAGTTCGCTTATGGTAATATTATGTTATTGGATGATAGATTGAGGTCAGAAAGAAAGAGCAGTATCTCAGACCATTAGGTTGTTCCTTTTCATGCCAACTTAGGTTGTCATTTTTTATTTTCTTGTGAGAAATACTATCTGTAAGAAGCAACCATTATAGTTGTTGAAGTCCTGGTTGCATTTGAAATGCATTACTGGGCCATTTAAATTGAGCCATAATGAGAGCTTAGATTAAGACAGTTATGTGGTGTTTGTAGTCATTTTAACATCAAATGTTGGGCACACAATCAATCCTACTCACAGTACATCACTTGGTTGTGAATATGGAACTTCAAAATGACCCATGTCAGTTTTGAACAGAGCCAATGTGAAACCCAATATATGTAATTTCAACTTTATGCATTGGAACAAATACTCACTTTACAAAAAGATTTGCTTAAGTATTATGTTCCTAATTCATTTTAAATGATTAAAAGAGAAGATTTGTTTGGAATGCACAATAAAAACTGTTTTCAAACAATAGTAGTTCTTCTGTCTCTTGAGGACTAAATGATATTACAAGATGAATAATCACCAGTGTGGTAAAAAATATCAATATGGTAAGAAATAAGAAGTAAAGCATATGATAATTGCAATGCCAAGTATATTTCACTCTCTGATGTTTCTTTGATATTTTTTCTTTTGGATCCTGATTCTTTTGAATTTGTAGTTGGCTTATGTATCATGCATGCATATATATGTGGGTGTTGTATATAATCTCATTATGTTATTCTTGGGCATTTGTTTTCATTACTAATCCCTATTATATGAGTTATAATTACAAAAAACCTAAACAATACCTAAAACAACCAAACAAAAATCAAAGCAAAAAAATAAAGAAACGCTGTCCTCCACCCCCGAAAACAACACCCCAAAACACCCATGGGATAACTGAACATAATTTAAAAACTCTTGGGAGATATTACCTATTATTAAATCAGGGCAATGAATAATTCAGAGTTGTTCTTTCTGTGACACTATGTGGCTATGAGTGGTCACAATTAGGAGCTTTTAGTTCTGAGTCAAATTTATAGGCTGCTCTCAGAAAAGCCAATGTTAAAAAAAAACCCAGATTAATAGGCTACTGTTATGAGAAAGAAAGCAAGAGGGGATAAAGAGGGGAGCATCACGACAAGATACGAAGAACAATTGCAGCCCATTTTCCAGGGGACTGGACCACAGGGTCTCTGAAGCTCTACCACTAACACTATCACTATTTTTGCAGTGGTCGTGGCAGGTGCAGCCTTGTACATTAGAGGCAGTCCATATATACATATACATATATTTTTAAACAAAATGCTGTCTTCATCAAAGTGATCTTTTAATAGTTTAAAATCTTATCACTTTCTTACATGTAGGAGATTGGGAAAAAGATTGGATTGCTGAGGAAGCTATTTCTTTTCACATATACACAGATTTTCCCATCAAACACACCCACATAAGCAGGGGAATGTCCTAGGACCACTTGAGTTCATTGGTTACCCTGTAGTTATATTTTACACATAGAATAAACATGACAACACTTCCTGATTTTGACCCTGCATTGTGAAATTTATATCTAATTAATTTTTAGGTTCAAATATAGAAATTAATTTTGCCATGAAAGGACAGACACAGATTAAGTATTTACTTGGTTCTAGACAGTTACTGCCATTGTTCTGATGGATATGGATGATAATAATTAGTAGTAATAGCAGAGAGCTGTGACCAGAGCAGATATTTATGAGACCTAAGCAATATGGTAAGGAATTAGAATTGTAGGTAAGGTCAAAGCGATTGAGATGATATACCACCCTACACTTTTGTGTTTTGTTTTTTTAGAGTTTCAACTCGTTCCTTTTGAACACGCCCCAATCATCTTGGGTCAATAGAGGAGCAGTGTGGTAAATGGAAGGATCAGATGGGCTGTGTGTGAGTTTTGGCTTTATTTTTACCTATCTGAGCCTCTATTTCTTATCTGAAAAATGAAGATTGTCTCCTGCACCTCAATGTAATCTGGATTAAATTTTATAATGTATATGAATGTGCTTTTGTAAAATTGCTAAGCGCTATGAAAATGGCATTTAATAATACTTCAACCCAGTCTCTCCTCCTTCTTGCATTTCTTTCTCCTATTTATGTCAGTTCTAAGTAATGTAATGATCATATTTGGGGATAAAGAGGTGAGACAAAAGTGAAATGGATTTATTCTGCTCGATGGGAAATTCTATATGCTTCTTTTAGCTTTTCTATTTCTTTTAGAGTTTGTGCAGATGAGAAAAAAATGATTTTCTTAGGAAGATGTTGTTCAAATAACTTAATACACATGGCCTGGAAATGTAGCAAATAGCCAATCTTATGAATTTGTCAGTTTAGCATACATAGCCTATAATGTACAATATGTATCATTTAAAGAAGGAGAGAAAGAAAAATGATAAAATAATGAGCTGTAATAGTGATGAAGGGAATTGCTCCACCTGTTGCTGGATTAATATTTAAGGCAGTTTTGGCACCAGTGGGGCTGACCTTTGCAGGGTGTGTAAGCAAGAAATAGCAGGATAGGAGTGAGCAAGGAAACCATTTCCCACACACGCTGATCTGTCTTCCTTGTCAGCTGTCCTGTTGGCCATCTGGTTGCAGGCTTTTGTCCAGTGCTTACAGACAGCTTATCATAATGTACAGCTTGTTTCTTTAGGGTATTCTCCCCCACACCCCATGAGGTAATGGCCTATGCTGCATGTGTTCTATGTGTTAAAGTCTCCTTAACCAGCTTTATTATTATGGACAGGTTTAGCATTGCCCATATTATTAAGAAATGCCACTTTGCACTTACATATTCTATGTATAGACATATAACTTTTATAATTTCATATTCTATACATAGACATATGAATTCTTCAGCACCCATAGGCAGATGTCTTTATTTACAGGCCTGGAGAAATGACAGGCATTACATCGTAAATGGTCAAAGGAAGTGGACCCAACCTATAAATTTGATGTTTTCTTTGGATCCTTCTATGAGAGGAAGTAATTTGAGCTATTCTATTAATAATTGACACTGCTCTGATATTATTTATAAGGTCAGACAAATCAGATGACTTATCTCCTCCCCTCATTTGCTGCAACTTATCTCAATAGAGCTCTGTATGACTGGGTATCAATATGGTAAATTTCCTTTGTTAATCTCATTCCCTGTTAATAGATTAGACCAGTGTTTTTCAAACATTTTGATTTGTGACCTGTAGTAAGAAATGCATTTTATATCATGACCCAACACATGTATACTTACATACAAGTATAGAACACAATTAAAAAAATTGATTTCATGATCCACTAAACAGTTGCAAAACATGGCTTGAGAAACACTTTACTATTTTAAAACAAGTTAGCTGAGACCCGAAGGCTCATTTTCTTAGGATCAGTTACAGTTTCATCTGAAAACAAGGCTAAAGTGGGAATGGTGAGGACTGATTTCCTTCACTATATATACATTTAAGATTTTTAAGGCTTCCCTTGTGGATCAAGGAGTGTCATCATGGCCTATCTGAAACAGCAAAGAAAAGATAAAGTATTGAAGCAGATAGGTTTAGAAACCTTTTAGGACACACATCAAGCTTTCTTTTCTGATGAAATTCCCTTTCCTCCTCCTGCTCCCCTTTCCATATTACATGGATATAGGCATTATACTGAGATGGGGGAGGTTTAGGAGAAAACTTAAAACGTTACTGTAATGTGGAGACTTAGAAAATCTTCATAGAAGCTTCTATGTCAGGCTGAGATCCTCTTTGATCTCCATGATGTGAATGAATTATGATATGTTACCAAAAACATCTCCTTATATTCTGCCAGTCAAATTATCTCTGACTTAATTTATGTTACTCCAGGACTTTAGGAGCCATTGCTATCAGTGAATGTTGTGTAGAACAGGAGAGATGAGTCCTTTAGGCTCAATAAGGTTGATGATTTGTCTCTTCTGTCTCTAAACTGCTCGGGCACTTACTACTTATTCCAGACAATTTAGTTTTTTGCCATATGCTCTCTAATGATAGTCTCTAATTATTTCATATCTATGAATTATGTCTCTTACAGTGAGTTTCTTTAAAAAGAGAACATCTTTTATTTAATTTTTGTATTCTTTGTATAGCTCTATGTAACTATTCAAGTCCCTGCAAATACCAAATACTTTTTTTTTTTTTTTTTGAGACAGGGTCACCCAAACTGGAGTACAGTGGCAGAATCACTGCAGCCCCAAACTCCTGGTTCAAGTGATTCTCCTGCCTCAGCCTCTGGAGTAGCTGGGACTGCAGGTGCACACCACCATGCCTGATTAATTTTTTTTAATTTTAATTTTTGTAGAGATGGGGTCTCGCTATGTTTCCCAGGCTGGACTCAAACTCCTGGCCTCAAGCAATCCTCCTGCCTCAGTGTCTCAAAGTGCTGAGTTTACAGGTGGAAGTCACCATGCCCAGCCCAGTGTGTTCTTTCTACCATTTATTTTTTGTACAAACCTAGTACTCTCATGTTTTTCTAAATCTTCATTATCAATTCCTTATGTTTTTCTTCTGAATTCATTCTTAGATTTATTTATACTCCAGTATAAATAATCAATAATAAACTAAAGTGCTATCCCCAGAGGCATTTATTCTTTTTTAAGCTAATGGGATTCCTTTAACTTAAAGTAAGAATTTTGATCATCGGCCAGTAATAGTGGCCAAGATTTATTAAGCATTTACTGTGTTCCATGTACTACTCTAATCACTGCATATGATTAACTCATTTTAATTTTCATAGTAGAACAGTCAGGTAGACACTATTATTATGTTCGTCTTATAGATAAGAAAACTAAAGCACAAAGAATTTAAGTAATTTTCCTAAAGTTGCCAGGTCCTGAAATGGTGAAGCTAGGATTAAAACTAGGTAATTTGACTTCAATACTCATGCTGCCAAACACAACCTTATGCTGCCTACATTGCCGCTGAGTTATTTCTTTCAAAAATTGATCATTTTAGGTCCATGAAATCATATATTAACCAAAAAAAATCCAGGCAAGCTTTCTTTCCAATTCAAGGCAAGCCCTTTCACTGCATGGAAACCCATGACAGTACTCCTGTTTTCACTCTGTGCTCTCTTCTAGTTGGAAGTGGGGACTCTGCCCTTTGTCAAAATTTATCTTTAGAAAAAAATTGATTGGAAGAAAAACAGTTAAGACATATTCTTCCTAGTGGAAATTTTAGTTCATTGGTGTGCCAATTATTAGGTCATTGTTTTTCAGCTCCAAATTGACCCTCTGTAATTGGTAATGCTGGGACTGGCACTGTGCCAACTATTCTTTGTTGTTGGCTGGTTTTCCATTAGGATCTGTCAGACGGACAGTAGAGGGAGATTGGAAGGCAGGACATGGTAGTAAGGACTGCTCCTTCCTGTTTGTTTGCTGTTATCACATGTGTTGTCCCAGCAACGCAACTTTATCTGGGTATCTAGAATACTGGGCACAAAATATAAGGAGGCTGACCTTGCACTTGCAGGAGATAAGGGAGTGCCTCCTTAAATTCTGTGTCCTAGGTGCGGCACCAGCCTCACCCTAGTCACTGCCCTAAAAACTATTATTAACAATTTGCTATGTTTCATTATGGTCTTTCGTAAAATGTAGTTTGTTTGTGATTGTAATCATATTGTCAAACAAATGTGTATTCTTTTTAAAATTTTTATGTATTTAATTTTATTTTAAATTGACATATAATAATTGTATATATTTATGGGGTACATAGTGATGTTTTGATACATATAATGTATAGTGATCAGATCAAGATAGTTAGCAGCTCTGTCATCTCAAACATTTATGATTTCTTTGTGTTGGGAACATTTAATATCCTCCTTCTAGCTATTTGAAACTGTGTATTATTAACTATAGTCATCCTAGGATGATGTAGAACACTAGAACGTATTCCTCCTATCTAGCTATAATTTTGTATTGTTAGCCAATGTCACCCTATCCTCCCTTACTGCTCTCTTCCCTAACTTCTAATAACCTCTATTCTACTCTGTACTTCTATGAGCTTATTTTTTAGCTCCCACAAAGGAGTGACAACATGCAGTATTTATCTTTCTGTGCCTGACTTATTTCACTAAACATGTCATCCAGGCTCATCCATGTTGCTACAAATGACAGAATTTTATTCTTTTCTTATGGCTGAATAGTATTTCATTATGTATGTGTATGATGTTTTCTTTCTTCGTTCACCTGTTGATAGACATTTAGGTTGATTTCATATCTTGGTTATTGTGAATAGTGTTGCAATAAACATGGGGGGTACAGATACATCTTTGCCACACTGATTTCCTTTCCTTTGGATAAATAAATGCCCAAGAGTGGGATTGCTCGATCATACAGTAATTCTATTTGTAGTTATATGTGGAACTTCCATACTGTTCTCCATAGTGACTGTACTAATTTACATTCCCACCAACAATGTGTGAATTCCCTGCATCATTGCCAATATTTGTTATTTTTTGTCTTTTTGATAATAGCTATCCTAACTGAGGTGAGGAGATACCTCAGTGTGGTTTTGATTTGCATTTCCCTAATGATTAGTGATGTTGAACATTTTACCATATATTTGTTGGCCATATGTATGTCTTCTCTTGAGAAATGCCTGTTTAGATACATTTACCTGTTTTTTAACCAGATTGTTTGGGGTTTTTTTTTGCTGTTAGTTGTTTGAGTTCCTTGTATATTTTGGATGTTAACTCCCTGTTTGATGAATAGTTTACAGATACTTTCTCCCATTCTATAGGTTATCTTTGCATGCTGTTATTTCCTTTGCTGTGCAGAAGCTTTTCAGTTTGATGTAATCTCATTTGTTTATTTGAACTGATCCTTTTTTATTAAATAATGTCCTTCTTTATCTATTTTTAGATAGATAGATTGACTTGAAGTCTGTTTTCTCTGATGTAAGTTTAGCTACTTTTGTTTGCTTTTGGTTTGTGTTTGTGTGGAATATCTTTTTCAATTCCTTTACTTTCAGTTTATCTCTATTTATAGGTGATGTGAGTTTCTTATAGGCAGCATATAGTTAGATCTGTTTTTTTTCCTAAATCTATTCAGCGGGTCTATATCTTTTAAATGAGGAATTTGATCCATTTACAATTAAGATTGTTATTCATAGGTGAGGACTTGAGTCATTTTATTGCTTTATTTCAGATTGTTTTGTATATCCTTTGTTTTTTACTTCCTCTCTTATTTGTTTATTTTTGTGGTTGGGTGGTTTTCTGTAGTGACAAGATTTGATTTCTTTCTAATTCTCCTTTGTGTATCCTCTCTTCCAGTGAGTTTTATAGTTTTGCATGATTTCATGAGGGTGGTTATCATCTTTTCACTTCCAGATATAAAACTCCCTTGAGAATTTCTTGTGAAGCTGGTCTAGTGTGATGAATTTCCTTAATTTTTGCTTGTCTGTGAAAAATTTTATTTTCCCTTCATTTCTGAAGATAGCTTTGGTGGGTATAATATTCTTCTCTGGTGGTTTTTTTTCTTTCGGTACTTTGAATACATTAGCTCATTCTTTTCCGGCCTATAAGGTTTCTGCTTAGAAATCCACTCTTTGTCTAATGGGAATTCCCTTATATGTGATTTGATAGTTTTCTCTTGCTACTTTTAGAATTCTTTTAATGTCTTTGGCTTTTGACAATTTGACTGTAATGGGCCTTGGAGAGGACCTGTTTGGGTCAAATCTATTTGAGATTCTTTGAACTTCTTGGACTTAGATGTCCATCTCTCTTCCAAGACTTGGAAATTTTTCAGTTATTATTTTATTAAATATGATTTCTATAACTTTTCTCTTCTCTTTCTGAAATACCTGTAATACATATATTTGCTTGCTTAATGGTGTTGCATAAATCCTGTAGGCTTTCCTTGTTCTTTTTAATTCTTTTTAAAATTTTTTTTATTTTTTGCCTGTGCTATTTAGGTAGACCTATCTTTAAGTTCAGAAATTCTTTCTTCTACTTGATCTAATCTATTGTTGAAGTTCTTAATTTTATTTTTTATTTAATTCATTGACTTCTTCAGCTCCAGGATTTCTGTTTCATTCTTTTTTATGACATCTCTTTGTTGAATTTCTCATTCAAAGCATGAATTGTTTTCCTGATTTCATTTAATTCCCTATCTGTATTCTCTTATATCTCACTGACTATCCTTCAGATTGTTTTGAATCCTTTTTTTGGCATTTCATATATCTACTTATGATTGAGGGTGAATTATTGTTTTCCTTTGGAGCTGTCATGTTTCCTTGCTTTTTCATGTCCCTATATTGATTTCTGTACATCTGATAGACTGTCGCCTCTCCTAATTTTATGGAGCAGGTTTTGTCAGAAAAGACTTAGTCTAATGAATAGGTCTTGAGGTATTAGTTTCACCGGGTATGTTAGCCTTGGTTCTAGGTGGACGCAGTAGTGTGGTCTTCATGCAGTTTTTCAGCTGTAAACTCCACTAATGATATTTGGGAGTATCTCAGTGGCATAGACTGAGAGAGTTTGAGGCAGTGGTGGTCGGCTCAGTAGGCTATTTCTCAGGTTGGGGGTGCATACGTGCACATGGTGGGCCAGCCAAAGTGGAATCTTGCTAACTGAAGTTAAGGCTATAGGACTGTTTTCTGATTGAGACCATGGGCAAGAGGTTGCTTGGCTGGCCTGATGCAGGCACACAGCTGCTCAGCCAGGCTGGGAGCATGTTTTCCAGGGTTGGTATATGGGGCTATTTCTTAGGCCCAGTATGTGGGCACAGGGCTACTCAGCTGATCTGGGAGCATATCTCCTGGGGGTGGCCCAGAGAGCTGTTTCTCAGGCCCAGGACATGGGCACAAGCTGCTCTGCTGGCCTGGGAACATGTCTGACAAGGGCAGCCCACAGGGCTGTTCCTTAGGCTCAGGATATGGTCACATGGCATCTTTGGTGAACTAGGTATATGTCTGCTAGGGAGGCCCATGGGCTGTTTCTCTTGCCTAGGACATAAGCACATAGCTGACTAGCTTGGGGGCATGTCTGCCAAGGGCAGCTCATGAGGCTGGTTCTCAGGCCTGGGATGCAGGAACAAGGCTGCTCAACTGGATTAGGGGTGTTTTTGTGGGGGTGATCCATGGAGCTGTTTCTCAGGCCCAGGATGTGAGTACACAGCTGATTGGCCATCCTGGGGGTATAGTCTTCTCTGTTCATTTGATGTTACAACATAAGCATTTTCCCACTTTATTAAAAATATTTTATGAATATATATAATAATTCTCACAATACATGTAAAAGTTTGTATAATCATTACAAACACTATTGCACTCATCTTACTTCAACTCTCACAATTATATAAGGTCAGTAGGTCAGATATTATTCATTTTACAGATAGGGAAACTGAGGTTCTGATAGGTTAAATGTCTTGCTCAAGATCATAAAGGTATAAATAGAATTAGTATTTAATAATTGTTAATTACTATTATTATTGATAATAATGATCAGTATTCTTTATGAGGGTCTGCCACAAAGTCATACAGTCAGTGAGTGTCAGAGCTGGGCTTTGACTCTTGTTTTATCTTAAAGACTAAACTCTTCATTACATCATTTTGTTTCATTAAAAAAGGACATGTTGGCATTGTGTGGTATAAATTTTCCTTCATGGGAATTCAGAGTAGATAATTGCTCAGAGATTTCTAGCAGATGGTCAAATGTGAATTAGACCTGAAATGATGAGTAGAAATTGGGAAGGCAAGAGGAATAGAGGACAGACAAGAGATGGGAGAAAAGGAGAGAAAGGAAGGAGAGGAGAGGAGTGTGGGAGAGATGGGGAGAGGGGAAGTTCATTCAAAACAGAGGAGCCATCAAATGAAAACATGGAAGAATAAATATATTGTAAGAAACTGTGAAGGCTAACTACATTAATGTGATTGATATGTGCTGGAATGAGGAAAAGTTAGTTTATTGAGGTTGTTTTATGGCCCTTTTATTAATAATTGGCAAGTTGGTTAAAATTTGTAAACTAACAGAATGATCTTTTAGAAAGTTCACTTCCACATAGGATCTATATCTTTCCATGGCTGTGGTGGAAGCTGAGAGCATAAAGTAATTCTTTCTTTTGAATTTAATTTCTCTTTTGAGTTGACATTTATTCTTAAAGATACACAGCATTTGCCTTTTCCTCATTCTCTGTATTTAGAAATTATCACCCTGGAACAGACGAGGAGTCTTACAGAATAGGGTGAAATCCCTCTGTAATTCACTAGAACATATTTGTAGTACTATTCCTCAGGGGGGAAAAGTCTCATTTCAATCCCAACTAGAAGTCAGCTTATTCGCTAATGCCTCAGGATTGAGAGCAGTTGTATAATTTTAACAAGAAAATATGTTGTAAGAAACTATCATGCCTTGGCAAGGGTACAAATCAGACAGGCCTTTTCCATCTCTTACTTCTATAAAGCTCTTTCCACAATTATAGACTGACACATAAAGTTTTATTCCTAGGATGCCTTTTATATTTAACCTTTTCAAAAAATTACTTGTGAACAATCAAGTAAAAAACCTTTATATATCAAATAGAAAATGTTTGCTCAGTATAATATGTGCTCGGAGTGGGCTGTCATATGTAATTACTGTATATTATGTGTGCCTGAACTCTTCACTGGTTTGCTATTATTTTTGAAATTCTGTTTTTTTAAGTATCATAAGTCACATTAACTATATGCATACTTAAAATTACATAGCAGATGGCATCCACAAATAGATAACTATATGTATCAGGTAGGATTCTTTGTGCTGCAAGGAACAGAAGCCCAAATTTAACTAATTAAAACAACAAGGACATTTATTATTTCAAATAACAGAAAATCTAGAAGTGAGGTAGGCTCTAAGTTTAACTGTTTTAGTGGCTCATTAATAGCACCATGGACCTAGGCTCTTTCTGTTTTCCATTGTGCCACCTGCAAGGTCAAGCTTTAAACTAAGGCTGATTCCTTTTGTGATTTTAAGTGACTGCCACTGGGATACATGTTTTCTTATTCATGTCCAGCTATAGAGAGATGCCAGTTTTTTGTCACTCTGTCTTACAAGCAAGCAGTAATATTTCTAGAGGCGTCTAGCATTTCTCTTCTCACTTCTAATTGATAATAATTATGCCACTACAGGTATACCTCAGAGATATTGTGGGTTTGGTTCCAAATCACCACAATAAAATGAATATTGCAATAATGTAAGTCACACAAATATTTTGGTTTCCCAGCATATATAAAAGTTACGTTTACACAATACTGTAGTCTATTAAGTGTATAATATTAAGCATTATGTCTAAAAAAACAAGGTATATGCCTTAATTTAAAAAAACTTTATTGGAAGGAGTGACCAGGATGATAGACTGGAAGCAGCCTACACATGCTGTTCTCATGGAGAGGATTAAAAGTGGCAAGTAGATATTAAACTTCAGATCAGTCATCTAGGAGAGAGCATTGAGAATCTACAGAGACACAATGAGAGGCACCTAAGTGAAGGAGAGGGAAGTGGGGTGACCCACTTGGCAGGATCTGAGATACCCAGGGAGGGTGCCTGCACATGGAGAAGGGACAGAGGAGAGAGCCCCAGCTCAGGCTTCCCCTGCAGACATTGTACTCAATGCTGTGGAAGGGTGCCTCCTCCTCAGCAGGCTTCCATTCAGATATAGGGAGCTAACTGGAGACTGTGAAGTGGCATTGCTCTTGCAAGAAGGCATAATGGAAGCCTGCTGCTCCCTGATACCTGGGCACTGTGGCTGGCATCATTTTGAGGTCCTAGGCCCAGGGATCTGCATCTTCCCAGGAGTCAAATCCATTGCTTCTGCCTCCCCATCACCTCTACTGGACCAAGGAGGGAGCAGAAGGCCAGGCACTGGCCCACGAATGGGTGCTGTGTGCCCACACTGCCACTGAGGGACCCGGGCAGAACAGTTGCCCATCTGCTGCTGCTGTCCAGGTGACCCTGCCCAGCCACAGCTGTAATGGGACTGAGTATAGCATGTGCCCATGGCTCCCAGTTCTTACTGCCACTGCCTGGGTAGTACTGCCACTGACAGAGCTGGACAGGGTGAATGTTCACTCTGCTGCTACCACTGCTGCCACCATCACTGCTGCCAGACCTGGGTGGAACAAATGCCCAGGCTGCTACATGCTGACCACCTGTTGTGTGCCTCCACATGATGATCACCTACCATGTGTCCACTGAGCCCCACCTGCTGTGCCTGCCCCACCTGCCTGTGACAACCACAGGGGAATAGGCAGACGTAGGAGGGGCAGCAATGTTAAAGGCTCACAGTTGATCTGCCTCTCTCCTGACTGGTTAATCTTCTGGAGGAGGACTCAAGCATGCCATCCAGGGACCTGTCCCTCTCTTCACTGAGCAACAGACTTCCCAGGAGAGAAGAACAGGTATACCACAAAGCTATCTGATTTGAGCTGAGAGAAGAAGTTCCAGATAATAAGGAACCAGCATAAGAACTCAGGCAACATGAAAAAGCAGGTGATTTTTACTCCCTCAAATGATCACACTAGATTTCCAGCAATGAACTCTAACCAAAAGGAAATTGTTGAAACGTCAGATGTGGCATTCAGAGTATGGATTGTAAGTAGGATCAATGGGATTGATGAGATAGTTGAAAACCAACACAAAGAAACCACACAAATAATTTGGGACAGGAATGAAAAATTCACTAAAATGATATATAATATAAGAAAAAATACAACAGAACTTCTAGAAATGAAAGAGTCATTTATGGAATGTTAAAATATATTTGAAAGTTTTAACAACATACTAGACTAAGCAGAGAAAAGAATTTCAGAGCTTGAAGACAAGGCTTTCAAATTAATCCAATCAGTCAAAAATGAAGAAAAAAGATTCAAGAAGAACGAACAAATCTCTCTGAGATACATGGGATTATATAAAATGAACAAATATAAGAATCATAGGTATCCCTGAGGGAGAATAAGCAAAAGCAAAAATAATGGAAATCCTATCTAAGAGAATATTGGAGGAAAACTTTCCTGATATTGCTAGAGATATGGACATCCAGATCTAAGAAGGTCAGCAGACAGTTGGAAGATTCAAGGCAAATAGGACATCAACAAGGCACATAATCATCAGTCTGACCAAAGCCAAAGTGAAGGAGAAAATCCTACAAGCTGGGAGATAAAGGCTTCAAGTAACTTACAAGTGAAAACCCATCAGACTAATGGCAGACTTCTCAACAGAAACCTTATAAGACAGAAGGGATTGGGCTAACATTTTTAGTATTCTTAACAGAATAACTTCCAGCCAAGTATTTGTATCCTGCAAAACTAAGCTTCATAAATGAAGGAGAAATAAATTTTTTCCCAGTCAAGCAAACACTATGGGAATTTGTCACTGCCAGCCCTGCCCTACAAGAAATGCTTGAAAGTGCTCTATACATGTAACAGAACAATTGATAACTTCTGAATGTTTTTACACCAGTGGGTTTTATAGTTCTTATAAAATAGTAACACAAGGGAGAAAACCAAGCAACTAGGTAATAATGAACACAATGACCAGAATAGTATCTCACATATCAATACTAGCATTAAGTGTAAATGGTCTTAATGCCTCACTTAAAAGACATAGATTGAATGAATGGATAAAAAACCACAACTAAATATATGCTGTCTACAATTAACCATTTAACTTACAAAGATTCTCATTGAATCAAAGTAAAGAGGTGGGAAAAAAATATCTCACACAAATGGAAACCAAAAGCGATCAGGGGTAGCCATTTTCATATCAGATAAAATAGACTTTAAATCAACAATGGTAAAGAAAGACAAAGATGGGCATTATATTATGATAAAAAGATATAACAATATATATATGTATGTGTATGTGTGTGTGTATATATGTATGTATATATATATATATGTGTGTGTGTGTGTATGTGTGTGTATACACACACATACACACACCCCTAACTAAGAGCTCCAAGATTCATAAAACAAATTCTACTAGATCTAAGGAAAAGATAAGCAACAACATTATAATACCTGGGGACTTCAAAACTCCATTGACAGAACTAGATAGATCATTGAGGCAGAAAACCAACAAAGAAACACGGGACTTAAATGGGACTCTAGAAGAAATGGACCTAACAGACATTTACAGAACATTCTATCAAAACTGTAGAATATACATTCTTCTCATCAGCACATGGGACATTTTCCAAGATAAATCGTATGTTAGGCCACAAAATAAGTCTCAGCACATTTAGAAAAATCAAAAACATACCATGTATCTCTCTCAGACTACAGTGTAATAAAATTAGAAATCAGTTCCAAGAGAATCTCTCAAAACTGCACAGATACATGGAAATTAAACAACATGCTCCTGAATTAGCCTTGAGTCAATGATAAAATCAAGATGGAAATAAAAACATTTTTTGAATTGAATTACAAAGGTGACATAAGCTTCTGCAATCTCTGGGATACCGGAAAAACAGTGCTGAGAGGGAAGTTTATAGCCTTAAATACCTACATCAGAAACACAGGAAGATCATAATGTCACACCTTAAGGAGCTAAACAAAGAAGAGCAAACCAACCCCAAAGCTAGCAGAAGAAAAAAAATATTAATAACAAAGAGCATAGCAGAACTAAATGAAATGGAAACCAAAAAATAATACCAAGGATCAACAAAACAGAAGTTTGTTCTCTGGAAAGATAAACAAAAGCAATAGACCACTGGTTGGAGCTGAGCAAATAAAAATAAAAGCCCAGGACCAGACGGATTCACAGTCAAAGTCTATCAGACCTACAAAAATAAAAGAGAAAGTATTCAGATAAGCTCAATCAGAAATGAAAAAGGAGACTTTACAACTGATATCACAGAAATACAAAATATTATCTGAGATTACTCTGAAAACCTCTATGTATACAAACTAGAAAATCTAGAGGGAATGGATATATTTTTGGGAACATACAATCTCCCAAGCTTTAATCAGGGAGAAACAGAAATCTTTCAGACCAATAATGAATAGTGAGATTGAAACAGTAATAACAAATCTCCCAACAAATAAAAGCCCAGGACCAGATAGATTCACAGCTGAATTCTACCAGACCTACAGAGAAGAACTGGCACCTATCCTAGTGGAACTGCTCCATAACATTGAGAAAGAAGAAATCCTCTTGAATTCATTCTACAAAGCAAGTATTACCTTGATACTAAAGCCAGGAAAGGACACAACAACATAACAACAACAACAACAGCAACAAAAATCTACAGACCAACATCCCTCATGAACATAGATGCCAACATCCTCGACAAAATACTAGCAAACCAAACTCAACAGCACATCAAAAGGACAATTCACCATGACCAAGTGGGTTTCATCCCAGGAATGCAAGGATGGTTAAACATATACAAATCAATAAACATGATCCACCAAAGAAATAGAGTTAGTAAAAAGAACCAAATGATCATCTTCAATAAATGCAGAAAAAGCACTTGGTAAAATCCAGCAATTTTGAATTTCGAAGTTGAATTTTACAACTTTCCTAATTGGTACAACAAGCCTAGCTTTCTGCTTATCTCAGTTTTTAACATGTCTTTCTCACTAAGCTTAATTTTTTCTAGCTTTTGATTTAAAGTGGGAGATGTGCAACTCTTCCTTTCACTTGAACACTTAGAGTCCATTGTAGAGTTATTAATTGGCCTAATTTCAATACTGTTCTGGTCTCAGGAAATAGGCCTGAGGGACAGAACAGTCAGAACACACAGATTTCTATTAAATTTGCCATCTTATATGGGCATGGTTCTTGGTGTCCCCAAAACATTATAATTGTAACATCAAAGACACTGATCACAGATCACCATAACAGATATAATAATAACAAAAAGTTTAAAATATTGCAAGAATTACCAAAATGTGACACAGACATGAAATGAGCACATGCTGTTGGAAAAATGTCATTAATGGACTTGCTCAATGCAGGGTTGCCACAAAACTTGAATTTAAAAAAAAAAAAAAAGCAACTTCTGTAAAGTACCCTAAAGTGAAGTGCAATTAAGCAAGATATGTCTGTACTCATTCCTTAACCAATCATTAGCAAATTTGAGCTTTGATAAATTTCTGAAGCTATATTTCTTTTTCTCAATGGGACAATGGTAGAATAAATATTGAATGTCTTTTATAAGGTTGACCACAATTATTTTACTAAATAGTCTGGTTTTATTTGCTACACTTCATAGTTTACATTATAATCTTTTGTGCTGTATCATTATTATACAAAGCACAATACAGTAGAAAGCATCTATCATGGAGTCATTTGTTTAGATATAAAATGTCTTTCTTTCTTATTTTTGAGTGGTTATAATAATCTGCTTGGATCAATTTCAGACATATGTTAATCCAAAACTTGAAATGCTTTTCCCTGCTACTGCTGACCTAAGTCAAGAAGAATTCCTGAGAGTGTTAGTCCTCATCTATTGGATAAAATGCCAAAAATCCATAAGGCAGAGATTGAGTCAAACAATGGGAATAAATCACAAGATAGATTGGTGAGACTGGTGGTAAATTTGAAGTTGGAAGAAGCCACAGAACATTCTCTTCTAGCATCTTCCATGATGTCTACTTTAACTCTCTTCTTATAGTGTATGATCTTTGAGTCTTGTTTTTTTTTTTTTTTTTTTGGCCAGGAATACTGTGTCAAGATGAGTCTGTGTTTTGAGGAGAGATATAGGCTTAAATGGGCATATATATTCATATGAGTGTTTTGGGAGAGAGGATTTACTGTTTTGCAATAGGATTATTATCAAAAAGAATAGCCAGCTGATTATTTAAAATGCTAATCCTAATCCTAGTTACACTGAACAATAGAAAAACATATTCCAATCCCTGCTCCACAATAAACTTTGGAAAATATTGCTCTGACAGCTTGGTGAGAAAACAAAACACTAAAATGTTTGTTAATGAATGTAATAATTCTCTTATATTTAGCTTTTGTCAGTAATTTGGGATTTTGGCTACTCCAAATTTTTATTGTGTTAATGATGAAACTAATTTGGGATTGATACTGTGTTTTTCAATTGTACTAGCTTCATTTATTCAATAAATATATATTGAAATATTCCAAAGGGTCAGATGCTGTGCTAGGTGCTGAGGATACGTTGGTGAATAGAGCATGTATCTACATTCATGATTCTTATAATCTGGTGGAATATGACTGGGAGCTAGGAGATTGGTTTGTGGGTGATATAGGTTGCTGAATATGAAGATTGGAAAGAACCTCATAGTTATTCTAGCCCACATTCTCATGTGATAGAGATGAAAGTCTAGACAAGTTTTGTTACTTGGGTGAGGTCAAATTAAGTCAATGGCAGATCCAGAAATAAAACCAGTGTCTGAGCTCACTTAACTCCCAGGACTCTTTTTGTTGATACTGAACTCCTGTATGTTGGTGAAGTGCTGGATTAGGAATGCAACACAATGCCTCTGAGAGTCATAGGGTGTGCCATCTTACCCTTAGAGCTCCAGTTCACCCCTAAATCAGGTCTCGAGTATGAAGCAGACATCGTTTGGACATTATGTCATTTTTAAACCCCAGGAAGGTACATTTGCATCACATTATCTTACAAAAGCAAACATTTAGAATACAAAGTAGCTGCAAGATGATTATTATTTTTTTAAATAAATGAGCTAGTTTAATAGATAAGGCATACACCTCAACAATACAGATGATACATCTTTGTAATCATTCTGCATTGTTTCAGCTGGCTGTGAGAGAACTGCCAACGAAACTGGAAGAATTAGATTTCATGAATTATTCATTAGATTCAGTTTAACACTCTCATTATTTATAGTGCTTCAGGTTAGTTTGTGGTGCTGACTATTTGCTTTAATAAGGATGAGAATAATGACTTGGCAGTGTATCTGTTTGTATTATCTTGTGTTACTGTCTACTGAAATATACTCAAGGTATTTTTAGAAATATACCTCTTTAAAAATAATCATGGCTGAAAAATATTATATTTCATAACTTAGGGCCTAAAAACTCTTTCTTGTATATCCTTTAAAGAATATGATTAGTATAAGGGAGCAGCATTCATATTTAAGGTATAATTACTTATTGTTTACCTAATGCATGGTAGGATTGTATAAATCTTTTTAAGCCTTAGAATTAAAAAATAATATTTAAAGAGGCAAACTTGACCTAGTCAGATTGAAGATGGTTTATATACTACTGCTCTTCCATTTGAAGTCTAATAACAGTATTTATTTCAGAGAGAAAAGTTTACTTTATATGTTAGATTAGAGCAATTATTTCCTGAGTCATTTGTTAGGTTAAGTTTCTATATATTAATATGTTGCATTAAATGGGTAAAACATATCTGATGGGCCAGTTATGAAGAATGTAGTTTATTAAATCTTGCATGAATGGAGGTATTTTTTGCTTATTTTTGGAGAATTCTGTTAGGCTCTGTTAATAATTTCCTATTAAAGGAATAGTGGAGACTAGAAGAGAATTGAAAAGTACTTAAATGAAAAAGCAAGAAATGATAAATCATTAGTAATGCCCAGAAAATATTTCTAATAATTTCTTATACTTTTGGATTTGTTGACCTTTTTTAAAAAAAGCTAGTTACATAGCCATAACCCTATCCAACAGTGGCTGGGAGATTAGTTTGGATTTCCTTGACCACACAGTTTCCCGTATCTTTCAGATGTAAAGCACCGTGCTTCTCTTCAGTCACACTTGCCATTTTTAATTGTCAAACTGTGATTAGATCTCAGTGCTGGCAACTTTCTTAATTTGAAGTGGGATCCAAAGCTGCTTTGTGAGGCTTTGCCAACAGGTACTCCTGTAGTTCATGTCTATTTTGGAGAAAATTCATGGATTGGTTACATAAAAAATTCATGATCTCTGACATCCAACTGGGCTCTCCATACTATTGAGAAATCCTTTTATGGTTCCCTAGTCATCTCTTTCCTATTCACAGTAGCTACTTAAAATTTCTTTATCCTCTTCAAACTTAAAGCCTCTCTACTCCTTCATCATTCTTAATAAGTAACCTCACTTTCTTCTTATCAGAGAGGATAGAACATCAGATGCATGCTTCCTCATTTCCTGCCATTGACCAACAACTTGACCTGATATAGCCATCTTTTCATTTTCCTCCTATGAAATGCAAGAGGTATTCTTTCTTTCATCTGAAGCTGATCATTTCACTTAGAGAACACTTTCTTCTTCTACCTTCCCAGATGTATTGCATATCAATGATTTCCTTTCTTTTGTATTTTTATCTTCTCTCTTTTGATACCATAATATTCTGTATGAGTTATCTATTGCCGTTTAACTAGTTACTAGCTTAAAACAACATATATTTATTATCTCACATAATCTTGTATGTCAGGAGTCTGAGAGTGTCTAAACTGGGTGATTTTGGCTTAGAATCTCTCATGAGGTTGCAGTCAAAATGTTAACTGAGGCTTACAATTATCTGAAAACTTGATTGGGAATGGAAAATCAATTTCTAGGATGACTTACCTACAAGATTGCTGGCAAGAGGCTTCAGTTCCTTGCCACAAGAGCCTGTTTATAGGGCTACTTGAATATCTTCACAACATGATAGCTGGCTTCCTCCAGAGCTAGTGATCCAAGAGGCAAGACAGAAATTATGGTATCTTTTATGACTTAGCTTGAGGAATCATAGACCATCATTTCCACATTATCTTGTTGTTTACATCTATTCAATGTGAGGGATGGAATATTATGGCAGGTGAGTGGGACCATACAAAGGCATGAATTGTGGATCATTAGGATCATCCTGGAGATTGACTCCTATACTTTCCCATAAGCATTTAAACATATTCAGTTTTCTCCTATTTTAAAAGAAACAGGACAACAGCAAAAACAATCAAAATGACTCATTAAACAATTAAATAAACAATCAAATGAGCATAACCTCCTTGTAATACACAATTCTTTCTCATACTGCCTTATTTTTCTCTTTACTTTTGAAAGTTTTGAAAATGTCCGTATTCTTTGTTATTTCCTTACTTGCATTCATTTTTCAATCTGTTTTCAAATAGCAGCCTTTCACTTTGCTAAAGTACTCTTGTCAAGATCCTGACCTCCTTGTAGCTGAGTGCAATGAGCATTTTTCAGTTCTTTTTATTTTTACTTGACTTATCAGTGGTATTTGATGCTATAGACTCATTGTCACTCTCCCTTCTTCGTGAAAAATCCTTCTTTCCCCAATTGCTCTGATACATCACTCTCCCATTTTTCATTCAGTTTCTCTGTCTTGCTCTTTCTAAGTCTCTTTTTTGCAGGCTCCTTTCCTGCTGTCCATTCTGTATTACACTTTAGGTAATCTTCAAAGTTTTGTAATGAATATTTTTCCATTCTACACACTCTCTTGGGTCCTATTCAGCACTATCATGGCTTTAAGAATTACCTGCATGTTGCTGACTCCCAAATCTACATCTCCAGGCCACAATTCTCTCCTAACTTAAGCCCAACAACTGTCTTATTATCTCTAGTTTATTGTAATACACATATCTGACACTAATAATATCCCCAAGCCCTAATCAATATCTTCTGTCCAAACTTTTTCCCCCTATTATGTTTCTAATCTCTGTGAATGGCACTTTTATCCACTAGGAGATGAATTCAAGAAGCTCAGCACCATTCTCACCTAATCCCTCTCACCTCCATCATTTCATTAACCAGCAAGTTGTGATGATGCTAATTTTTAAATATCTCTTGGATCTGTCCATTTATCTCCATTACATTTGCTGTTCTCATTTGCTCAAGTCCCTGTTTTCTCCTCTCTGGATTACCACAAAACTTCCAAATTGTTATCTTAGTCTCTACTCTTGCCCTCTTCTAATCTATTTGCCACATTCTCTTTCAAAATGTAAATCTGATTACGTCATTTTACTTTTTGAAATTCTTCTTTTCAATTTCTTTATCTGGGAATGTCATATTTTAACAATTATAGTTTTATAATATGTTTTAATATTTAAAACCTCACTAATTTTCCTTTTTGAAAATTTTTGTCTATTCCTAAATCTGTCACAAGGAATACTTCTGTGAAAATAAAGCAGTGAACCAAAGATTCAATACACCTTTTCATTGCTGTTGCTCAGGGGAAAGATGTTTGTAGCAGACAATACCAGAAAAGGGGATTTAATTTTTTCTAACCTGATATTTGCCTCAAAACTTAGGAGACTCTCTTAATGCTAGTGAGTTATATTAGTTGTGGAAGACTTCTTTTCCCTAGAACAGGCAGATCAAAGTGCACTCCTTTTCCCTCAGCCTTACTCTGGTTCCCCCTTGTCTTTCTAAGGAGGAAGAGAGCAATGAGGTATGGGTGGGGAGAGTACTTCTTCTTAAGTAAGTGAAATACTTCTGTTATAGAGGACATTGGTACTTTGAGACAGGACACTGCCAACCTCCTCATTTGCCAGCAAATTAAACTTCTCTTTTCTTCTCCTCAAACCACTTGTCCTTGTTCTTTTGATGTGGCCTCAGGGATAAGTGCCACATTTTCTGTAACAGAATTTGGCATCCCTGGGTGGGCTTATTGACTCTATGGTGAATTGGCACCCTGTGACTGCTGGAGAAAGCAGGGGGCAGCTGCAGAACAAGCTGTGGGTCTTCACTGGAAGGAATGGCTTCTTTCTGAGGTGAGAGATTATGGGACAGTCTCAACAGGTGCTGGAACCTGTTTTAGCTCCTAGAACTCCTGTCTCTATCTCTCCAAAGTAGATGCTACTCCCTGCAACCTGAATTGAGTTGAGGAAAAGGAAATGGATTTGGAAACATCTGGACAGCCTTGGCCATTTGTTTGTCAAGTTCCCCAGGGTGCATCCCAAGACCCTGATTCCACCGTCTGGGGGGTTTTCAGACCTTTCTTTTGGTTTTGTTTGTTCGAGGTGCCTTTTGGGGGTGGAAGTCATGAGGTTGAGTGGGACTAGGAAACCTCGTTTGAATTTGGAACTTATTTGCAGTTCCCAGGGAACGGGAGAACTAGACCACCATTTCGGGAGGGTTTCCCAGGGAACGGGGGAATTAGACTACCCCTTTGGAGAGAGTTTTGAACTTTCCAGTTGTGGTGGTGTTTATCCCCTTTCGTTCTCATTTGTGAACCTTTCAGCCCTATAGTAGGGTATTTGAAGCACTGTCTGAAGTACCATTTGGAGTGGCATTTGTCCCCTTTGGATTCTCATTTGCTTGATAGGCCCTGGCATTTTTGTGTTGAGAATCCCTATATTGTCTGTTATTTGTGAGTTTTGTTGCAATATAAGGAAGAACTTATAGCTACAAACTTATGTGTAAAGAGAATGGTGTTATTGTAATCCAATGTACAGTGCTAGAGTGTGAGGAGAAGCGGCTGTTAAATGAAAATTCACATTTGATTGATAGGTCATGGCATTTTAGATTGTCTGTGCTGGGAATTCCCTATATTGTTTGTATTTGATTGTTTTTGAGGTTTTGTATCTATGTCTAAAGATTATTATGGTACCACTTGTCTGGAGTGTGAGGATAAGTGGTGTTTGCTACCACTTGTATGGAGTGTGAGGTAAAGTGGTGCTTGATGGTCTGTGTTTATTCTGAGGTATTGGTTCTTTTAAAATTCAGAGCAAATGGTTGACCTGCCACTATAAAGTTAAAATGTTGAGCGTTAAGCTCTCTGCTTGAGATAAACTTGTTGTTTGTGGTATACAAAATTAGCGTTTGTATGATTTTTGGTAAATGAGGTCTTCCCATCCCTGTTGGAACCCCCTTAGCTGGCCAGGGGGAGGCACTGGTTTAGGCCACAGCCCAGGAGCAAAGCCAGCAGGAGGGAGGACCAGTGCATGTGGCCCACCTTTGAGTAGTGGGCAGGAAGGAGGAAGAAACACTTGCCACGCTCTCCATCTTGGCACCATAGGAAGGACCGGGGAGGGTGCGGCCTGAACTAACTCTTCAGTCCAGTGCCCAGTAAATTATGACTTGGGTTTGGAATGGTCTCTTCTGGCAGCAAACTCGATTTGGACTAGAAGGAACCCATAGCCAGGGTGGGCAATTTGTGGCAATATCAGATAGGGAGGTTGAATGTGCAAGAACGGCCAGCAGGGTCCTTTGAGACAGTAAAATAGAATGGCAAAAAGCCGCAGAATGACTTTTTGTAAAGAAGAGGACCTTGAAAGGAACCTCACCCCAAATTATAAAGGATTCCAGGTGTCAGGAAGCCTCCAGGAAAGCAAATAGTTCAGTAACTTGTGAGTTGACTGTGTCTATTATCAATCTCTGCCACCCTTTTGCCTTTAAAACATGATCGTTTAGAGGTTCTGGAGGCTAGGTATTCTAGCAGGATGGATCTGTCAGATCAGCCAATGTCAGAGCAAGATTGGGATCTTTTTTGCTGATAGACCAACTTTATGGACAACGAAGGGCTGAATATGTGGTGTCACAGCAGTGACACTGCCACCCCGGACTTCGGCCCAGGGACCTGAGTTGCAGTTACCGACAGGAAGAAGACAATGGACTCTGAATATGTTTTTATGATTGTACATGCTCATGGTGCCATTTGAAAGAAAAGGGCTCTCCTGGTGACAAGAAATAAGAATACTAAGTATGCCACTGAAATCATGGCCTTGATACAGACTGTGGCTCAGCCCAAGCAGTGGCCAGCAAGGCAAAAAGAAATTAAGCCAATGACAGGGCTGCTAAGGAGGCTGCTGGAGGTGATCTGTTCTCTGAGGCCTTGATACCCCAGTTAGATTTAGACCCCCTTTAAAGCTGAAGACTGGGACTCTGCCATTTGGAATGGCACAGCTAAGTGGAGACAGAATCCTCACGGACTCGTTCTCCTACCTGAAGTTTTGGTTTGACCTCTTACAAGGCACTTACATGAATGTACACATTAGGGGCATGATGCCTCAATGGATTTGGCAGGGGCCTCATTTGGGAGGATCCCCTTTGCAACAGATTGTTTATATGCTTGTTTAAAGGATTTGATGGGTCCTCATTTGAGAGGACTCTCTTTGCAACTAATTGTTTATGTGCTCGGCATGGTCCAAGAACAGGAAGGTGACCCACTACACAGGGAGCCCAACATGTGGGGGTCTGGCCTTTCAGTGATTGGCAGCTTTACTCAGATGCCTAGGCTTATATTGGTAGATAACTTTTAAGGCTGGCTAAAGGTTTATCTTGCCCAAATGGAGAGAACATTTGAGGTTCTGAGATGGGCTCCTACCAACAGCTGCTGGCCTGAGAAAGGGTCTTTGCTGAGTTCCTGCACACATATGCCAGCATGAAGCAGTAGCAGGCCACAGAAGACGATGGGATAATGGGCACTGGCAGTCCAGGGAAAGAGGCTGAGCAGATAGAGAATGACATGCTGGTGATGGAAGCCATGTACAGACAGCTACAGAGATAGCTCAACAGCTCCTCCTCCTATAGCGAGGATGTCAACAGACACCCCATTGTCAACAGGACCCAGAATATCCAGGATATACCACAGTGCCCTGGGCATTTCACAGGAGTAATAATGGATTCTCCTTGTGGCAGAGGTAACCCAGTAAGTCTCTGCCCCAGTTGGAAACAAAGAAGTGAAAGAGACCTTATGAAATGCCTCTAACAACTGACACCTCATTGACATTGTCAGAAATGAGAAACTTGGGTCTATCATACCAAAGTAAAGATGTGTCCCATGGAAGAAGAAGACCTAAGCCCCCAGTGGAGAGACAAGCTTTTAGGCTATCTAAAGTATCTGTTGAAGAAAAAGGGAAAAATGAAAATGTTGGTATTTTTGCTAATGTTTCTTTGATTATTTGTTCTGTCTATAGGATGGAGAGACAACTCAATAGTTAGGATTTCCTTGGGCTGTTGCCTCTTCTGTTGATCTGGCTTGCTGCTTGGTTTGGCATCCTAAACCTTGTTCAGTGCTGTATATGATTTCTGAATTTGTAGAAGCCGGTCTCTAGGATCACCCACAGGGTGCAACCAACAGCTCTGCACACAGGGGTCCCATGTTTCTTTTCTAACCCAGCCCTATATTGGACATTGTGTGCAAGGTGACAGTCCATTTTGCCTTGTCAATCCTCACTGTTGTAGTTATTGCTTATGACTTTTTTTCTCCTGGTAATCTGTTTTTGTAAATGTACTGCCAAAACTTTGCAATGGCACACGTATGTATAAATCTTCCATCTAAAACATTACCCCAATTCAGCAGGAAGTAGTTTGATGACTATGTCCCCTCCTCCCCTAGATATGGAAGGGCCATATTGACAGGGAGAATATGTAACAGAAGAAATGGCTTGGGAAAATGGCAAAAACAAACAAACAAACAAACAAAAACCACACACGCCAAAAAACTTGGGATATATCTTACGTCTCTAGCATCATAGAAGTTAGATATTCCTAACAGATATCTAGTATTGTAACACAAATATTACTTTGGTATTTGACTAATTTACAACAAAATTCTTCTTCCTTGTGGGCACAATGAATAGGGACAGGGAGAGATGTGAAGCCTTCAAAATTTTCCTCTAGAATTGATAGCGGTTTGTTTCTTTTACTGCTTTCCTTCAAGAAACTAGCACTGAGGCTGGGCGCGGTGGCTCATGCCTGTAATCCTAGCTCTCTGGGAGGCCGAGGCGGGTGGATTGTTTGAGCTCAGGAGTTCGAAACCAGCCTGAGCAAGAGCAAGATCTCGTCTCTACTAAAATTAGAAAGAAATTAATTGGACAACTAAAAATATATAGAAAAAATTATCTGGGCATGGTGGCACATGCTTGTAGTCCCAGCTACTCGGGAGGCTAAGGCAGGAGGATCGCTTGAGCCCAGGAGTTTGAGGTTGCTGTGAGCTAGGCTGACGCCACGGCACTCTAGCCCAGACAACACAGTGAGATTCTGTCTCAAAAAAAAAAGAAATTAGCACTGGGTTTGTGCTAACACCAAATTCAAAAATAATTTCTTTGTGGAACCTCATATAAAGGATTCTGATTATTAAGGAGGAAAATATCATTAACATATGTTTACTGAAAATCCAGGAATGAATTGCTTACATATTTCTAGCTTTTTATAAAAGCTAGAGGCCTAGCAAAAAGAGCAACTCAGTGGAGGTGATTTCAATGACACCACTTTATGTATCTATTTAGATAGACTATAAAGTGTGTGGGGGGGTGTGGGGAGCAGAGGGAGAGGGTGTCCCTTTTACACAGAATTTTAAGTGCACAGTTCCCATGGAGTTTTCAGATGTAGGGGACTCAGGTGAGTCTTTGAGGGGCTAACCTAATATGGTCCAAGTATGTAGACTTTTGGTGGTCAACTTGATTCCTATTTTTATTTTTATAGTAACATGAAACTGTCTCCTTAGACTTTATGGATAGTTTAGAGCATGTAGAGGAAAAGACAGATTGTTTGTTTCTAGGACAATTTGTCTCAAATTTTCTTGGCTAAGTCTGTAAAGAAAGGGGAGAACAGACAATTTGAGGTTACAGTTTTTGACAAGAGAAAAGAATGCTTGTGCTGTCTATTAATGATTGAAGGCAGGTCTATATGACATAAAAACAGATAAAGAGGTGACATAGTTAGCATTTGTAGGGATGAAGGTGCTTGGGTCCCTAAAGTTCTGCTGAAAATCACTGACATGAGGCAGATTGATTAATAGGAAAAAAGGTATGCAAATTTATTTAACATGTTTACAAGGGAGCCTTCAGAATAAAGATTCAGAAATACAGGGGAAATTGTCCATTTTTATGCTTAGGTTCAATAAAGTGTGGACAGCTGTATGGAAACATGATTGAACCAAAAGGTTATCATCTAGTGCTAATAGACTGAGTGGGGAAACCCAGCAAAACATGTCTGTCTAGAATTCTTCTTGGCCTCTCTGAGCATGCATTCTTTCCTTCTGGGTATGAGCCAGGGCCCTCTCTGGAATGGGGGTCTTATGATCTGCAATCAAATAAGGTAGGTCAGATAATTTCTTTATGGTGAGTTTTTACATAGGATAATTTTGGGTTTTATGGCTGGCTTTTAGAGGGGAGAGGGAGGAAGTTTTGGGTTTTATGACCCTCCTTGGGCAAGAGGGATTCTAGTTTCTATGACTAACCTCAGGGGAGAATAGAACTAAGATATGGGAGGACAGGAGATGGTCAGAGAAAAACTTTTATATCTGGGGCCTTCAATTTGGGGTGCTGTTTTCTGAGCCCCAACACATTCTATTTTGAAATGTTAGGAGGCTAATCAGTGCCCTAACTTGAATCATTTTTATAAACATTCATTAATTTATTCAGCAAATATTTATTCATTAAAACTGTATGTACATTGGTGAGCACAGCAAATGTGTCCCCCATCCTGATGGAGACTTAGTAGGGGATAGGGACAAGTAAATGGGCAATTAATAAAGCATAATAAATGCTATCAAGATAAAGTGAAGAAAGTACTAGACCAAGACTTAGAGAGCTGATAGCATAGAAGACTTCCTAGAGGAAATGACATTCAGGTCAGGCTGAGAAGTGAAGAATGAAAGGAAAGGCAGGAGAGTGTTTTTAAGCACTGGGGTGAGCTATTGGGAAAGTATTGGAGGATGTTAGGGAGGAGGTTGGTCAGTGTGATTGGGTCTGCTGAGTTTGCTCATTGGTGCTTATTGAAGTTGGGTCCTCCCACAGAGACTGGGAGACAGGGTAGCTGTCTCTTTCTTGACGATTACATTTCAAAGGGATTGCTCTTAAGTCCTTGAGAAAGATATTCCTGGATTGTATTTACATCACAAAGGGGCAGAGAAAGAATTTACAATGGAAAGTTTTCTAAAAAGTAAATGCTGTAAGAAAAGGGAGATCACGGTCTTATATTCAGGAAGAAACTTGTCTTAAGTTTAGTTAAGAAAGGGCATACTAAAGCTGTCCTGGGCACACAAAAAATAGTTAGAAATTAACTGTTGATAATTTTGAGACTAAATGTTCAATCGTTAAAGAGCTAGGGTTGCGGAGTTTCTATAACTAATTATTTGTATTGCAAAGGCCATTACATGGTATTTCAAACCTCTCTGGATAGTCAGCTTGTATAATATTCCTCTTTTTATATTTATAGTAGTATGAAACTGTCTTCTATTTTAGGAATTGTTTTTAGACTTTATGGAAAGTTTTTCTCCTTTTGAATTTTTCTTCCATATCACTGCCAAAATAATTTTTCTAAATGAGAAATTTGATGTCACAAGCCTTCTCATGATCTTTTCTCTTCAATTTCAGGATAAAATCCAAACATTCCAGTATGATATTCAAGGTCTTTCTTAAAATAAATTCTACTCACCTTTCTAGCTTTACTTTCATCCTTTACAGTGTCTACAGCTCTTTAATTTTAAAAGCTTCATACAGTTTCCGCAGCCTAAGTTGCCCTCATCTCTTTGTTAAGATAACTCTGTCTTTTATCTGGAAAGACCAAAATCTGTCTGGGCACCTATCAGGTTATATTATTTTTCTTTCTCCCTGAGTAGACTCTGAGCTTCTTGAAGGAGGGGTCTATACTTTCATCTCTTTTTTCCCTAGTCAAGTAGGTACCTGACAAGTAGTTAATATAAACCTTTGTTGTATAAATGAATAGACAAAAGTAGCAATTAATTTCTTTAGAAACATGATAGCTGTTTGGTGATTCTATTGTTAATAGAATAAAGGAATTTTCCCCACTGACTAGTTACTGGCAATTTTCTTCTTGGTTCTTGCTACTCATTTAAAAAGAGAAGACATAATAGCACTTAAACACCTGTAGTTAGTTAAACTAAAACATTAATCATTGTTTTTCTGGAGATAGTATCTGGTTTAAAATGGGTTACTGGGATCAATATATCTGCAAATTAGGATCTCTACTTTCAGTAAAAGAATGACAAATGAGGTATCATCTTTGAATTTTTTTTAATAGATAAGCTGCTGTGTTAAATTTTTTCTAGAAAAACTTTAGAAAAAGAAAAATTGGAGAGTGTCCAATTCAAATGAAGCAATGTTCAGTCTGTTTAATTAAAAAAACAGATGGATTATGTGGCCTACTGTTGGCTAGAAGCTTTGTGAGGATGACACCTCCTTTTAGTCAGAAGAAAATGGAAAAGAGACTACTTATTGAATAACTTTTTAATTTTTATGAACCTCCTCAGAGTCTATTCTCAGCATGGTGCTGATTTTTAAAAAGACCAGATAGGAATCAGAGAGGATTAAGAGTGAGCAACCTAAAATATGGTAAAAATTTACTGCATTTCTTAGATGACATAAAGTCTAAAGTGTGTCAAGAGTGTGTTAAGAGCTCACTTCCAATTATATCTTATGTTTATTTGTATATTGTCTTGTGTTTCTTACATTATTTCAGGATAACTTATCCATTTGGGTAGTACTCATGCTATCTGAAAGCCACTTTTTCTAGAATTGCTGCTGCATAAGAAAGACTTTTTTATACAGAAAGAATTTTTCTCTGAGGCCTTTAAAAAATCGTTGTAGGTTTTGGTAAATGTGCTATTTATTCATTCATGAACTAAACAAAAATAAATTGGTATAGATATAGTTCCTGCCCACATTGAACTTATAGTCAAGAAGGGAAAGAGACTTAATCAAATAATCTTACTAATGAATTTAAAATTTCAATCATGATCAGTGCCATAAGGGTATATGTGGTATCCTGAGGGTTCACAGCTGCAGGATGAGTAGAAACGAATGAGGTAAATGTGAAAGTGGTGGTGGGAGGTACTAGCAGAGAGTGTTCAAGGCTGACGGAGCATGACATAGAAAGGACCAGTGGTGGAGAGTATACGTAAGGTTCAAATCACTGAAAGAAAGCCATCGTGACTGGAGGACTCCAGAGATGGCTCCATGGCAAGGGCAGACACGGCAGAGATAATGCTCAGACCTGACCCTGAAGAGTTTCGAAGACCGTAATTAAGGATATTGGTCTTTATCTTAAGAGAAATAGAAAGTCACTGAAATATTCTAAGTAGGAGGGTTGACATGGTGAGATTTGCATTTTGATGAGATCACTCTGGCTACAAGTGGAGAATGGAAGGGAAGGAGTCATCCCTAAAGACAAGTTAGGAAGCTCTTGTAAGATTACAGGTAAGAGATGGTGGGAATTAGGACTAAGGTGGACAAGGTTGCCCTATGCAGTTGTGTAGCTAATGCACAGCACAAAACCTCCCAGCTTCGCTTGGCTTCATTAAGGCTTCATCCTCTCAGAGGGAGTGCCAGTTGGTGATGGATGAGAAATGTGGATTTAAGGGACAAGGAAATGTGAAGGATAACTTCTAAGTTATGGACAAAGCCAGTGGATAATGATGATGTTATTCACTATACAAACTTGGATTTGTGACTTTAAGAATATCTTTCTATATAGAGTGATATGTAATACTTTTTGCAATGCACACCCAAATACACTCTCTAGCCCCATCATCTACCATCCATCTAGATGTATAGCATAACCTAGCCATAGTAATGACACGGAGTTCCTGAGAATTGATAGTTAATTCCATGCTTCCATGCCTTTGCTAATGCTATTTTCCCTGACTAGATTAGAATATCATTCCCCTCTTATTCTGACTGGAAAAATCCTAATTAAAAACTTAAGGTTCTATCCAGAGAAGACATAATCTGTGCAGCTTCTCACACCTCCTTCTGTCCAAGGAAGAATAAATTGTACCTTCTTAGGTTGTCCCGGAACATCTTGTACATGCCTTTAATACCACTTAACCAATTACCATTTGATATCTTCCATTAAATCATAGATACCTTGAGAACACCAGCCTTTTCCTTCTTTCCTTTTAGAGATTAGTTTTCTTTTTGTTTTTTAATCACACAGTTTAAAGAGTCAAATAGTAAACCAAGGCTTGTCTCAAATGAAAAAAAAAAAAAACCACAACAAAACAAAACAGCAGACTCTCCTATCCTCTTGCTTTCCAATCATTTTCAGAGGCAACTATTTTCAACAATTTTACCATTTTCTTTTTATCATGTATTGCCAAATCTCTAAACAACAAGCTTATATTGACATCTTGTTAAAGTGAAGGATTTAACTTTTTTCACACCTTTCCCCAAGCACACACATTCAGTAGCGTGTACATATACTCTCATTCACTGTTGTCCCCTCTCATACACTTCTTGTTCCTCATCCACTCAACAGAGCTACACTGTAGTTTTGGTTAGATAAAAATTTGGTATTTATAATGCTATGACTTTATATATGCCCTTGAAAGCTGAACCATCCAGCAGACACGTATGCAGAACTTTTTGTTTTCCTTGAGGTTAATAATAGTCTTTTTTGTTTGTTTTGTATGCTATGTACTTTTAAGTTTATCTCCTCTCAGTATGTTCAAACATATCAGATTTTCTATCAATTTTCACTTCTTAAGAAGATGCACAACAAGTATTGAAAATATCTTTATTCTATCTTCACATGTAACTTGAAGTTTTCCTGCCATAGAATTCTAGTAAATAAATCTGGGAAATAATAAATATATTCTAGGAAATGATTTTGAAGGCATTGTGCCACTCATCTTTAACTTCCCGTGGCATTGAAGAAGTCTGACTCTCTTCTGATTCTTGACCTTTTGTATGAAACTTCTTCTCTTGGGAGCCTCATAAAAGATGGCCCTGCAGTGGTCAGAGAAGTTCTTATATTGAATTTCAACACACAAAGAGGCATGTTGGTTTTCTGGGGACAGCATGGGTTAAACAGGCATGGTTCACATCCTGGCTCTGCCTATAACTGGCTGAGCAACAGTGGGTAAATCTTTTCATGTCCCTGAGCCTCAGTTTCCTCCACTGAAAATTGGAGAAATGGTATCTACTATTTAGGGTTGAGTGAAGATTGGAAATGATGAGACCTATAGAAGATATCAATGATCATTGTTGTTATTCTTTCTTTATTACCATAAAAAGATAATCAGCAGCTGTTACTGATGACATTAATATTTTGCTGAATTTTGAGTAGCTGCACAAAAATAAACTATGACCTTTCAACTAGGCAGGATTTTGCGTTTGCTTTTTAGCAAAGTTTTTTTTCTTTTTTTCCTTTTTTTGGTTTCTTTTTCTAATGTGAGTCCTTCTCCAAAGTTCTTAGAGTACATTTTACATTTCTTTAATGCTTTTTTTCTGAATATGAAAGTAAAATATGTCCATTATAAAATATTTAACAAACATAAAAGTGGAAGGAATTGGAGCTCAGATGTTAATTTATTGACTTATTCCTACTTAATATTGATGTATCAGAAGAAAGAGGATAAGCTGGGAGGTGAACAGCTGCATATACAGATGTTCCTCATGAATACGCATTGTATTAATGTTCTATGGATTAAAATATTAGTTGATTGAGCTCTTGGTTAATGCATTTCATAAAAATAGGAGGGGGAGTTTTTGGATAGAGCCAAATTAATTTGAGAAGAGGGTGATAAATTGAATATAAAGGGAGAAAGAGAAAAATATTCAGATAAACCAGTGAAAATAGTGGCTAATGATGATACCATGTATAAATTGAAGCAAAGGATGAAGAAGGTGCTCCATATAGAAGATACAATAATTAAGAAAGGATCAAGAGTGCTACCTGTGTCCTCAGATTTTTCCTTAGCATTATACTAAAAATGAATAATCAACAAAATAAACTTAGGAAACATTTGTGGTTTGAAACTCAGAACTGAAATATAGTCAGGTAGCAGAATATGTTATTTGAAAGATAGATATGTTAGTATAGAGGTGGGAAGGGTGTGATACCTTTACTCCCTACCATAAGGGCGATGGCTGGCAGTTCTATAACAAAAGACAGGTCAACAAGAGAAAAGCATAACAGGTTTATTTATTCACAGTTGTATGTGACAAGAGAGACTTCAGAAATGAAGACCCAAAGACTCAAGGAAAACTATTTTTATGCTTAGGTTAAGTGAAAATGAGCAACTATGTAGAGGTGTGATTGGACAAAAAGGGTATGATTTAATGGTAATAGGCTAAGGCAAGAAATCCAGCAAGGCTTCTGAGTTCAGATTCTTCTTGATCTCTCTGTGTAGCATTCCTTCCTCCCAGGTTTAGGGCAGGACCCCTTCTGGAATGAGGGTCTTATGACCTACTATTAGACAGGGTAGATCAGAGAATTTCTTTATGGCCAGCTCTTACACAGAAAGGTAGAGGGAGGTTAAAGTCATATTTCTGCTTTCTATGATCTATCTTGGGGCAGAGGAGTTCCAGTTTCTATATCCTGCCTTGGGAAAAAAAGGAAGTGAGAGACAGGAGGATAAGAGAAGGTGAGGGAGAGACTTTGCTTCTGAGGCCCTTCCAATGTCCTTTGGTTCAAAGTACTCAGCACGCCAAAGCACCATACTTTGGGGTATCATTTTCTGAGTCGTGACATTAGGAAGGGGAGGAAAAATATTGCTGTGAGCAATTATAAATATGCCCATGAAAAAATCCATGGAAAAATGGAAAGAGAGGAAACAATAGTACAGTGTAATTTTACTAGTGGTCACGTTGCCAAATGAGAGAATAGATGGTAAATTTGTATTAACAGATTACAAAACTTCCGTAAAGATGAGCTATGGCATTGATGGGCATTTTCAGCTATCCAAAATATTCTAAACCTTTTATAAGCCAAGAACATTTGACATGTCTTAACTGGCTTTAGTGTTAACTTTGCCTAACTAAGAGATCTTCTATTTGGAATTTAATTCTGATGAATAAGAATAATTTTCTGGTGGTGGGTAAGGGAGGATATTTATTAAGCACCTTCAACATGGTAGTCACTTTATATACATTGTATATTTTTCACATAACTCCTCTAATAATTTTAATGAGGTATGTCTTAGAATATTAGCTTTGCTTTTCAAATGATGAAATCTGAGCTCAGCGAAGCTATGTAACTTTTCCATGATCAAATTATGAGTAAAATATGGGTTTATGATCCAGGTATTCCTGACTCTTAGCCTGTGTCTGTGACGGCATGACGGCAGACATAATGATAACCAGTAAGAGGATGATGGGGCATGATAAACAGCTTAGATTTTAGGAAGGCAGATTCTACAAAGTTGAGAGGCAAAAACAAAAAACAACAACAAAAAACAAAAACAAAAAAACTCAAAGCATAATTACATGGTATGAGTTCCTGAAAGAGAAATAAGCTAAAGGTTTAAAGTTCTAGAATATCATCAAAGAGGCAATTTTTGCCACAGGATTACAGATGAGGAAGAAGAGACAAAAGGACCCAAAGAAATCAGTATAGAGACATTGAGGATTCTCTAATGAGCTCATGTTTTAAAGACTATGAACAAAAAGCTAGAAAGAAGAGCACATGACTGAGGATAAATAAGAGACTGTTATAGAGTTTTAAGAATAGAATCAGAAGGGCTGTGTCTTCAAATGATTCAAATCTTATAGAAGTATAATGAGGCTAAAAGTCTTTTTAAAAATTTAGGGTATTATAGGAAAATCAAAGAAGTGACATGTCCTTCTCAGGACTGATGGAAAAGCAGGTGGGTGGAAAAGACAAAGGAGAATTCACAAACACGGTTTTGCCTCTATCTCCTCTGCAAGGAAAATGATCTTATAATTGGTAAGGATAGAACAAATATTTGAAGGAGGAATTTAAGACCCTAACAAAGTGAAGAGATTATAAGAGGGTGCCTACTCTCTCCAGGTGAATTCAGTTCCCATAATGACCTCTGAGAAGACTAAGAACTGAACTGTTGCTGTTATCTTGGTGTCTTAATTCAGTAGTACTGGTTGCCCTGAAGCCAGGAGCACTGACTCAACAAGTAAAATGAAGGTACTACTGCAATGTAAACAATCAAGTGGGCTGGATTTTGAGAAAAGATTGGACAGTTGGTAGATTTAGTCATTAGCACCAAGCAAAAGACATTGACAGAAAAAGAATAAAATCAAGAGAGGCTAGGTAAGACATCTGACCTGGCAGTGATACCAATCATGAGTGCATAGTATCAGTCTTGCAAATTACTACATAAACGACGTGTGTGTTTTGTGATCTTGGAGGCAGGATGGTGAATGGGAATATAAGCTGATACAGAAGAGCATTAGTAGATGCTGAGATGTACTGAAAACTGCAGACCAGAAGGGGACTGAAAAACAACTAAAGTTCTCAGGATTTGGAGAGATTAGAATATGGGAACTAACATGAGACTGATTCAAATAATTCTCTAGGACTGTTTTAAAGGGGTGATTCTTCTTGACCCAATGGTGACCTTTTTTATTTCTCACAATTTTTATCACAGTTTAAAAAACGATTTGTAATTTACCATTTCACAGTGTTCATTATTAGAATAAATAAACACAAACTCCTTAAAAAACACATTTAAAATCTAAAAGATCTTAAACTGAGAATTTCTAGAGCTCGAATGTAAGCAACTTTACTCTGAAAACCATTTATGAGGAAAAAGAAGTGTTTGTTAAACATAGTTCAATGATACTGTCAAATAAAGATATCCTGCTTTCCTCTGCTTCAGGGAGCCCTTCTGGATTGCTATAATGTATTTCAAATATAGCACTGTCAACTTGGATAATACACCGTCATACATCACTTAATGACAGGAACCCATTCTAAGAAATGTGTCCTCAGGTGATTTCTTCATGGTATGAACATCATAGAATGTACTTAAACAAAACTACTACATATCTAGGCTATTATGGGATAGCTTATTGCTCCTAGTCTACAAACCTGTATAACATGTTACTGTACTGAATACCGAAGGCAATTGTTTCACAATGGTAAGTATTTGTGTATCTAAACATATCTAAAAATAGAAAAGGTGTGGTAAAAATATGGTATTATAATCTTATGGGACCACCATCACATATGTGGTCCATTGTTGATGTAAATATTGTTTTTTTTTTTTTAGGGCTTGTTTCCATAATCATTTTTTTTTATTTCAGCATAATATGGGGGTACAGATGTTTAGGTTACGTGTGTTGCCCTTGCCCCCCTCCCCCCTCAGTCCAGGTTTCAAATATGTCCATCCCATTGCGTGGTGCACACTGCACTCTTTGTGTACACATATACCCGTCCCCTCCTCCCTCCTCCCCCCTCCCCCCTGTCCAATATCTAATAGATGCAATTCTTATATATGCACTTATGTGTTGATCCGTTAATACCAATTTGATGGTGAGTACATGTGGTGCTTATTTTTCCATTCTTGGGATACCTCGCTTA
>CAUYSK010056629.1:0-40064 GCA_963575035.1 Avahi laniger | reverse complement strand
GTTTTAATGGGGCAGACTATAGGAAATACAAATGGCGAAAGACCCCGAAGCAAGACAAGCACAGGCTTATATACTGGTGAAGGCTAGGTGGCAAACTGTGATTGGACATGCCCTTAGGGTCCTCCCCAAGAAAGGCGTTCCTCTGCTGGCTCATGCGCTCAACTGATGTTTACCTCAAAGTTGTTTGGTGCTCAGCGCCATCTTCTAATGGCGTCGACTGCAGCGCTCCACATGTATGACTTTGTTGAATTAGAAAATCACTAAGAGATCTCTGTGTTTGTGTTTCTAAGCAGATTCTATAATGTCTGGTAATTTGATCTGTGTAAAATACTATATTAATGCACATCTTAACTTGGATCATCAAATTGGCCAGATAACTTTCAGCCATCTACATTGCTTTGATGTCTCTTTGAGCAGTTTTCACTATCTGGAACTGGGTAAATAAGGCTAGATGGCTGGAAGTAAGGAACCATTCTATCCACTGGGTTAAATCCTTTGCTTTCACAGCCATGTCTTCTTTTCCTTTGACGTGATGGGCAAAGGTCTAGGGTTATTCCTTACCTGGTGGGAAAAGAGGTTGGGAAGAAATGGAGAGTCAGAACATTGTTCTTCAGAACAAGGCCATATGACCACAGAACACTCTGGTGTGGCAAATTCCAAATGCTTCTGACTATTTATGTTCCAGCTTAACTTCCAGGCTTGAACTTTTCAGAGCCTGCACTGCTATAGTTCTTTACCTGAAGTGAGATATGTGTCCTGAATTCTCTGTGGTCCCAGACAACCAAAGTAAAGCTGACATTAACACAGTCCCCAAAAGTTCAGAAGGATTAATATGCTGCTGAATTATTTAAAAAGATTGACAATTCTTGATCTTAATCCATATGCATCGCTTGGTTATCCGGCTAGCTTTGTGCAGTTATGATGAGAAGAAATTTTAAAGGTAAGATTAGTCAGAATGTCCCTCTTAGTTAAAAATCAGCTTGGGGAATAGATACAAATGTGTACTCTGTGGGAAGATAACTGACCTCACAAATATATTTCCATTCCTTTATGCTGATGCATCTTTTCAGTAACCTCAGAAAATAACTTTGTTTGAACTGCATCTCCTTCAAGAGCACTGCTACTAGTCAATGGCATTAGTCACCAGGGAAGGAAAAATAAGTGCAAAAAGAAAAATGAAAGGTGGTCAAAAATCCTCAGGATAAACAACCAGTGGGACTGGATTGGCGTGGTAGTCCTGGGTTCTAGAACACCATTGGGCTTTCTTTGCCGACTGTCACTCCTCTTGCTCATACATTGGGTTAAGTTACTGCCATAATTGTTTTATTTTCTCCTGTAAAATGAATGCTTAGGAAAACCCGGGGCTGTGTGATGCCAATTAAACTGTTTGTTCTCAGCCTCTCAGAGGTAACCTGTATAAGCAAAGTCTTACTGATGGATTATTTCCATATCCTTGTCACAGTGCTACCCTTTGTCACTGCCATGGTCTGGTGTAGATTCTGAAACCTCAGAGGGCAGTAAACACCTGAAGTCAGTGGTGGGGCAGGGGAAGGATACCAACGTGCTTCCCTTTGGGGATAACTTAGGTTAGGCTTTACTGCTGGACTCAGAGAAAGATAGCTGTAAAAAAAAAAAATTGGTAGGTGGATTTAGTACTTGGCAAAGGCAAAGGCTTGAGAATCCTGGCTGCTGTGGAGAGAGGCTATGAGGCATCTTCAATGAGTCTGCTGATGAGTTGAGCTTTTGACTTGGCATATGCTGCTCCTTAGCTGCAAGACCTACAGGGAGCAGAGTTGCAACTGTCTCAAAAAATACTATGAGTCTGTGGAGGAAAGCAAGAGAATCCCCAAGACACTCATACTCCCAACTGTGGGCGGTACTGCTGGACTGCTGAGGACTGATGAAGAAGGGCATTCCAGAATGAAGGGACAGCATAACCACACCTCAAGTAGATGAGTATTTCATTTGGGGGGGAGGGGTGTGGAGGGGGAGGAGCCTCTAATGAAGCTGGAAAAATAAGCAGGATTCAAATCACAATGAGCCTGCATGTCATACTAAATGAGAAATTTGAGCTGTATTTTGTGGTTGTGTTTTAAAAAAAAAAGCAACATGATTAGATACGGAATATATTTGACACCAGCCCTGAGAGCCCGTGCTGTTTCTCCTGCAGGCTAGGGATCTTTTAAGGATGGGGGTGGTGCAATTTACCCAAGATATGGCTGGTAAAGTCTAAGGCATTGGCAATCCAACAAGGTCACCTACTAAGATCAAGAGATTAAAGTTTAAAAAAATTATTTTAAATAATTTTTTAAAAACTTTTTTAAAAATCTTGGAATAATTATAGATTCATAAGAAATGATATATTCTCTGTAAAAATAATGCAGAGAGGTTCTGTGTACCCTTCACCCAGTTTCCCTCAGTGGTAAGATCTTACATAACTATAGGACAGGATCAGAACGAGGAAATTGACATTGGCACCATGCACAGAGCTTATTCAGTTTACCAGTTCACATGCAGTCATTTTTGTGTGTCTGTGTGTGTGTAGTTCTATGCAATTTTACCACGTGGAGATTTTGTTACCACCATCACAACCAAGATAAAACTGCTCCATCACCTTAAAAATTGCACATGCTACCCCTTTATAGATACTTCCATTACTACTTTCCTACCCATCACCCCCCACTCGCCTCCCTAATCTTTGCCACACACTAATCTGCTTCCCAGTTCTGTAACTTTGTCATTTGAGCATGTTGTATCATTGGAATCATACAGCACGTAACCTTTTGAAATTGGCTTTTTTTTTTCCCCACTCAGCATAATGCTTTGAGATTCACCCAAGTTGTCCTGTGTATCAATAATCAGGGCATTTAAGAAGTGACAAATTTATTCATTCTCATCATGTGTTGGTAACAATTTAGATATTTACTACCTTAAAATAGAGGTCAAAGAAAGCAAAATGGTGGCTAAATGCTAAAGAAATTTTGCATTACATTAAGAATAATTGTTAAACACGATGTATCAGAAATACATGGGAATTTGAGTGACCTTTTTCTCAACTGTGATGGTCATTGGTAGATCTGCAATTGTTTTTTTCCCTATTACTTGAAATTTCCCTGAGCCTCTGTCCTTACACAAAATGGAAACTGAAGTAACATGCTTCTGTTTTTTTCTGGGCAGTGTATTGAGAATCATGAATAATCATGAAAATCAGAAAACCCGGCTTTGTGTCCAGGCTCTGCCTTCCACATCTCAACCTCACTGAATTTCAGATTCTTCACCTGGAATGTTGAGGGTTTGAAATATGCCTTCTCTACCTGCAGAGCCATTAATAGGATTAAATGAGATTATGTACATTAAAACAATATTTAAACTGTCAGGAACTATTTGAGTGAAAGGGATGATTCTTAATATTGACATGTCCTAATGAAGGGAAAAATATTCCTTTTCCATTCAAAGCCTCAGGTTTACAAGATGAGAGAGAGTTTGGTGTAAGAAAGAGAAGGGCAATCAGATCCCAGCTATTAAAAGCTCTGTCACTTTGAAAATTTTTTTTTTTTTTTTGAGACAGAGTCTCACTGTGTTGCCCGGGCTAGAGTGCCATGGTGTCATCTTAGCTCACAGCAACCTAGAACTCCTGGGCTCAAGCGATCCTCCTGCCTCAGCCTCTCGAGAAGCTGGGACTACAGGCATGTGCCACCATGCCCAGCTAGTTTTTCTTTTTTTTTCGTATATATTTTTAGTTGTTCAATTAATTTCTTTCTAGTTTTAGTAGAGATGGGGTCTCGCTCTTGCTCAGGCTGGTTTCAAACTCCTGAGCTCAAACAATCCACCCGCCTTGGCCTCCCAAAGAGCTAGGATTACAGGCATGAGCCACCGCGCCCGGCCTCAAAATTTACCTCAATGTTCTCAGGTTCAGTTTTATTTTTAATCTAAAAATGCATTTAATACCTATTTTCAAGGCTGTTGACAGGAGATAATATGAATAACATTATCAAAATATATAATACTTAAGATAATATGAATAATACAATATGAATAATGTAGACATTAGTCCATCGTAGGTGTTTACCAATGGTAGTTCTACCATGGTTACAATTGCTAATTGCTACTATTTATTTTTTAGGACCTGTGAGTTGATTCCTTTTGGAAAATACGTGGTTACTCAACTCTCTCGGGTTCAACACAACAGTTAAAGATTCTGTTACTTGCCCATAGTAACAGCTCTTGTCACATGAAGTGCCACATCCCTGTCCTGCCAGATTGAAAGCATGACATAGTGAGAAGATCATAGACTTTGGAGTAGAGAGATCTGAGATCAAGCCTTAGTTCTGTTACCCCTGCCTTGGGAAGGTCAAATAATTTTCTGACCATTAGTTTCCTTATCTATAAAATAAGACCTAATAACACTTTGCCTGTGGGATGTTTTTAAAATTATGAAAAGTATCTAATGCAATGGCGGGTGTATAACAGATACTTAGTAATCGCACAAACCCCCAAATCATACCAGTTTAAAATAAAAAAAGATCAACAGTCCAGTCCTAGCATGGAGTGGATAAATTATTTCTTCTGAGACTTTTGCTCTCACTTGTTACGTGAAAGATGGTTGAGACTGGGAAATGAAAACTGGTGGCCCAAGGGCTGAATCTTCTTCACAGATGTGCTTTGTTGGCCAACACATGGCCCTTTGTCTCTGTCTCTGTCTTTTTCTCTCTCTCTTTGTATCTTTCAGTCTAGCATTTCTTTTTAGTATTTAGAGCTTGAATACTTCCAGGGGAGTAAAATTTTCCAACCAGTTCTACATCCCTTACTACTCCCTATTGTCTTACACTAGACTGCTTCCCACATTTATTCAGCTTTCTATGTATTTATTTCAATATTGTAACTCCCTTGCCACATCCCACGGAACTAGGATCTGGAATCCTGGCTGCACATAGGGGTGAGTCTAGCCTGAGGGCCAGAGAGTTAAAGTGGACCCAGAGCCAACACTGAGGAGTGAAGCCCAGAGACTAAACAAAACCTTAATCTGATAGGACTTGGTGGGGGTATAAATCAGGTAGCTGTCAAAGAGGCAGATTCTGAAAAAAGAAAGGTCAGTTTGGCTTGGGATGTAAGTGATAGATCTTAAAAATAGGAGACCCTGTAACTCTAACCCATAAATCCAGGGACTTTCACAGAGGTTCTTGAGTGGTTGGAAGAGAGCTACTAGTGGGCTCACAATACAATTTGCTTTGCATACAACTTTTCCCCAACCCTGTCCACCCCATGATAAAAGATAAAATGTGGCTGGTTTCACCCTAGCTAGGTTTCACCCCAGCTCACAGCAACCTCAAATTCCTGGGCTCAAGAGATCCTTCTGCCTCACCCTCCTGAGTAGCTGGGACTACAGGCACAAGCAATCACGACTGGCTAATTTTTTTTTTTTTTCTTCTAGTAGAGATGGGGTCTTGCTCTTGCTCAAGCTGGTCTCGAACTGCTGACCTCAAGTGATCCTCCCGCCCTCTGCCTCCCAGAATGCTAGGATTACAGACGTGAACCACTGTGCCTGGCCCATATGGTATGTATTTCTTCAATGTTACTAGATAATGCCAAATTGATTTCTTCAAAGAATTTGAGAAATACAATTGCAATAGGCAGCTGTGAGTAATTTCTCATCAAAGCTGGATTTCAAAGTTTGTTCTGAAGGCAAAGAATCTGATGCAGGGCAGAAGTTTACTATTTCACCTGCCCAATGAAAGCAAATGTGATTGATCTTTATGGCAGGATCAGGGAGGAAGTATGGCATAATAAATACACAGGCTCTGATGTAAAAGAGATCTGGGGGGCATGTGTGTGTGTCAAACTCTGCTTCTGCTGCTAAACTGCTGTGCCAACTTTCAGCCCAGGTTCAGATTCATTATCTGGAAAATATATTCAACAGGGACATAGAGATGTAATGGAGAATAAATGAGGTATTGAATATAAAGTGTCCTAACACAGTACTTTGCATATGGTAGGTTCTTACATGTTATTTTTCCTTCTCTTTATAAAGGAAAGTGTCACCCCATGTTAATACTTACCTTCTATTTCTTGCAATATATGGAAGAGACTTTAAGATGTAGATATACTCAGGATCATTTCTAACCTGCCAAAATTTTTTGGGTCCTCATAGTTGGTTCTTCTGGAAAAAGTAATTCAAAATTTTATGGAGTAAATGTTGGGCATTGTTACAATTTCTCCAGGATGACCAGTCTCTCCTCTAGTAGACTGAAGGACTCCTCTAAGGGAGAAAAAGATGAAACATTACAAAGGAAAGCACAATGTTTATATCGCTTCTTCTATGTGAATGCGTGTGCTAGCACAGACCTATCTCTGCTTCTACAATTCAGAGAAATTCCAGTTTCGCCAGATTATAGTGTGTGTGTTTGTCTGTGTCTATGTGTTTATAACACACTTTTTTCTGTGCTTAGCACATTGGGGTATGTGTGCTTGGGGGAAATAACACAAAGAGTTAATAGATAAACATTGCTTATGTCTAACAAGCTTTGGGGAATTTCCTAAACATGGATAATTTTTTGTTTTGTGGAAATTTTTATTCGTATATTAAAACAATCACAGGTAAGTTATAAAGCAGTATGCAAATTTTGCATGGATTTTTAAAATAACAAACAGTGTTTTAGGGAAACTACACCTTTGCAGGGTACTTTGGGCTGTAGCCTAAACTCTCTGGGAATACATACTTACTTTTCTCTTCCACTAGAGAGATCAGAAAAAGCTGGAAATTCATATTATCTAGAGAGTCTTCTCACATGCTCTCAGATGGCCTGCCATTCTCTTTCTGTGACTTTTATTTCTTATAGGCAAAACCTTGTCTCCTTGGTGCAGACAAGATGGGGGAGGAGGAGAACGAGGAGTAGGATTTTGGTGGGGGTTATGTCTTCCTTGCATGTTTGCAGAAAATACCACCCTGAGTTCTAAGCCAATCTACAGAACCAGAAGTAATTATAAAATGTCCCAACAAAATCCACACATTCTTAAAAGCAGTCACTAGATTCATATATTTTAAGATGTCAGTTCATAAAAATGTGGAAGTCAGTTCTTCTCTGCTTATTTCATATCCAGATGTCTCCAGCTTCATATTCTAATCTAAAACCATCTGCATTTACCATAAGAGTTTAAGTTCCATAACCCACATTTTACAAGATGTTTTTTATTTTTTTATGAGATAATCAGTCATGTGTAGCCGCAAGAGGAGATAAAGGAGGATCAGGAGAAAACAGAGTTTATTATACTCACAGGTTCTAGAGACAGGAGGCACAGCATACCACCCAGGGCCACATGGGAAAGACATCAACGTGGTCAGGAGGCAGAAGACAAGAGCAAGGGAGCACTGGGTCATGGGAAAGGCAAAACAGTGCAGGGTGAACAGTTCAGTATTGGCTACTTTGAATGATTTCAGTAGATTTCGGGTAGAGGGGTAGGGGTGTTCTTTAGCTGCCTGGTACCTGGCCCTGGGAGGGTTAAGGCAGAAGAATACTGCCTGACAGAGGAGGTGTGGCTCTGGATTGGTTAGTTTGCACATCAAAGTCATGCTTTCAGCTGAGGCCTTTGTATTTCTAAGAATTGGCTAGGGGATGGAGGAAACAGTCTCTCCCCAGCAAGAAAGATTTTTTTTTGAGGATGTCAAAACATCACAATGTAAATAAAAAAATAAATAAAATAAAAAATATACACCATACAAAGACACTAATATTTCACATGTGTAAAATAAAGGGCTTGGTCTGAGTTTGCGATCCCTATAGTTTCTTCCATTCCTCAAATTCTAGGATTCTGCTTTGAGTTTGTTTCTGATTCAGTGTTTAGTGTGACAAGGAGAAATTGAGTTTAACATAAAGTTGGCTTGCTAAAAACATTTGGGTAATTAAGAAATCTTCATTATCTTGGCAAGAGCTTTTTAGCTAGCTATATTTTGCCTTAATTATAGTAATAACAAAGTCAATGAACTTACCACCTTTCTATTAGGTGCCTCCAAATGTTTTATTCAGAAGTTCAATGATTCTAAGAGGGTGATAGGAAATGTTCTGTCTGCACAATGAGCCTTATTATTTGATTAAATCACACAATTTTTGAGTTAAAGCTGGAAACTAGGTATGGAAATACTAGCTGTTCATGTAATATATGCCATTATGAAAGTCTTTAGAACATATAGTTGTTACCTTTCTCATAAAGTGATCTGGGGACTTGGTGTTTTGATATATTTCCTATTAACTCTTGCTGGGGGTCAAGTGTCAGTGGTCTATCTTTCACTTTCCTATATGTTCAGAAGTATGTAAGGTGTTTTTAAAAAATTACATGCAGTAAATTTATGTGGTCCTGGATGGGTTTTTTTTGTTGGGAGATTTTTTTTTATTATGGTTTCAATCTCACTACTAATTATTGGTCTGTTCAGGATTTCTATTTCTTCCTGATTCAAGCTTGGGAAGTTGTGTGTTTCCAAAACTTTATCCATTTTGTTGGGAATTGCATTAAATCTGTAAATCACTTTGGGTAGTATGGACATTGTAACAATATTAATTCTTCCAATCCATGAGCATGGGATGTTTTTCCATTTGTTTGTGTCATCTATGATTTCTTTCATCAGTGTTTTGTATTTCTCTTATAGAGATCTTTTACCTCCTCATTAAGTATTTTCCTAGGTATTTTATTTTCTTTGCAGGTATTATAAATTGTATTGAGTTCTTTTTTAAAAACTTTTAACTATTATGAGTTATGTTACATATATATGAGAGTATACATTATGTTTTGATACAGGCATACAATGTGTATTACTTAAATCAGGGTAATAATAATTTACAGATTCAATGCAATTTCCATCAAAATACTAATGCCATTTTTTCATAACATTAGGAAAAGCAACCTTAAATTTCAGATGGAATAAAAAAAAAAGAGCCTGAATAGACAAAGCAATCCTAAGCAAAAAGAACAAATCTGGAGGCATTACATTATCTGACTTCTAATTATGCTACAAGGCCACAGTAACCAAAACAGCATTGTACTGGTATAAAAGCACACATAGATCAATGAAACCAAATAGAGAACCTAGAAATAAAGTCAGATAGCTACAACCAACTGATTTTTGACAAAACAAACAAAAACATACACTGGGAAAAGGATGCCCTATTCAGTAAATGTTACTGGCAAAATTGAATAGCCACATACAGATGAATGAAACTGGATCCCTATCTCTCAACCACATATGAAAATTAACTCAAGATGGATTAAAAACTTAAATGTAAGACCTGAAACTATAAAACTTCTAGAAGAAAATGTAGGAAAATCTCTTCTGGACATTGGGCTAGGCAAACAATTTATGACTAAAACCCCAAAAGCAAAGATAGCAGCAAAAAAATAAATAAATGAGACTTAATTAAACTAAAAAGTTTCTACACAGCAAAGGGAATAATCAATATGGTAGATAGACAACTTGCAGAATAGAAAAAATATTCACAAACTATACATCCAACAAAGGACTAATATCCAGAATCTACAAGCAACTCAAACAAATCAACAAGAAAAAATAAATAACCCCATTAAAAAATGGGTAAAAGACATGAACAGACATTTTTCAAAAGAAGATATACAAATGTCCAACAAACATGTGAAAAATGCTCAACATCACTAATCATCAGGGAAATGCAAACTAAAACCACAATGAGGTAATTTTACCCCTGGTAATCTTACCCCTGCCAGAGTGGCCATTATAAAAAGTAAAAAAAAACAAACCAATAGATGTTGGTGTGGATGTGATGAAAACAGAATGCTTACATACTGTTGTTGGGAATGTAAATTAGTACAGTATGGAGATTCCTCAAAGACCTAAAAGTAGACTTACCAGCAATCCCACTACTGGGTATCTACCCAAAAGAAAAGAAGTCATTTTAACATCTGGGACTGGAGTTTTTTTTTTGTTGTTCTTATAAGGTTTTAAACTGGAGGTTTAATTTCTTTAGTGGCTATAGTACTATTTCAGTTATCTAATTTTTCTTGAATGACTTTGAGATTGGGCGTTTGTGTTTTTAAAGGAATTTGGACCATTTCAATTATGTTGTTGAATTTATAAGATTAATGTTGTTTGTAATAATTCCTTATTTTCATCTTAATGTTTGTGCTATCTGTAGTGATGCACTACTTTCATTCCTGATTTTGGTCAGTTGCCTCTTTACTCTTTTGTTCTGTCAGTCTTTTTTCATGAATATACATTTTATTAACCTTTTCAAACAACCAGCTTTTGGTTTCATTGTGTTTTCTCTATTATTTTTCTATTTTAGTTTCATTTATTTCTCTCTTAAGAGAATTTAACAATTTAAAGAGAGAAAAAGAGTCTATTACATTTACCCAGATATATACCATTGCTGTTGCTTTTCCTTCATTCCTAAACTTCCAGGTTTCTATCTAGTATATTTTCTTTCAACCTGAAGAACTTCCTTTTGCATTTGTTTTAGAACAGGCTTGTTGGCTTTTCATCTTAAACTTCATAAAAATTCCTTAATCTGAAAATTTATTTATTTTGCTTTTATTTTGAAGTATACCTTTCTTTACTGGATATGGAATTCTAGGTTGATGGTTGTTTTCTTTCAACACTTTAAAGATGTTCTTTTGCTGTTTTCTGGCTTTGAAAATTTATAAGAAATCCATATTCATTCAGATCATCATTTTTCTCATTTATCTAAGATGTCATTTTTCTCTAGATACATTAAAATTTTTTTTCTTAACAATAGGATGCTTAGGTTGCAAAATTTTAGGGGGCACTCACTCTCAAGGTGGTACATGTGCAGTGTTGGCAATTGAAAAACCTTGAGAGCCAGTGACCTCTGACAAAGATTCTTTGCTTGGCCAAATTTTAGTCAGGCTTCTGAATCTTCTTCTTAGGCTCATTTGTACATTTCCTTGTAAACTCCAGTTTTACTAAAGAACCTTGTTAAGTCAGTTTAGTAAGAACCCTCACCCTTGATATCTAATCAGGTTCTTCATTCTCCACCATCCCCCATGTGATATCTGATCACCCTAGCCTGTATTTAGCACTAATCCTCTTAGGCTGGTTTAGCCAGAATCATCCTGACCCTGATGTTTCCTCTTAGTAATTTTTCATCCACTGATCCTCCACCCTGTTCCTTGGCTATAAATTCCCACTTGCTGTATTTGAAGCTGAGCTCAATTTCCCTCTCCTACTACCAAAACCCCATTGCCATGTTGATCCGTATACCTATCATAATGGTTCTGAATAAAGTCTTCCTTACTGTGCTTTAAGCAGTATCATTGAATACTTATTGAACACCTCTTAAACTTTTCTTTTTAGGTGCCTACATTGCTTTACCCTACTCCCATCCTTGCTTGAACTGCCCAGTTCCTGGGGGCCTCCTATCTTAAGTTTCTCCAGCCAGAAACTTGCACTGTCTTGTATTAATAGTTCCACACAACTGGGGCTGCCCTCAGCATGATACAGCAAGAGGAAAGAGAGAGAAAATTTAACAGGGATTTCCCTCTACACTCTTTGGACCACAAACATTCTTTTCCCCATTTCCTATGGCCAAAAAGATGGTTTTCTCTCAGGGGTTCAGGTACCCGCACAACAATCACCTGTGTTAGCAGTGTAGATCTGTGACTTGGGCTGTCCTAGGGGCAATTGCAGGAGAGAAAAAAAAAAGAGACAAGAGTACAAAACCAAACAAAATAAACCAACCAGGGATTTCTCACATACTTGCTACTTTACAGTAGTCTTTTTTCTCGGTTCTCTAGCCAGAGAAAGGATATTTCTTGCAGAGTTTTTGCTGTCTGAGTCACTGTGCAGTTCTGCAACTTACTGCCTTGGGTCAAAGAAGGGAGAAAGGGACGAACAAAACAGGGAACTTGCCACCACACTGGTTATTCTTTAAGTTTTCTGATATTGCTTACTTTTGAAAATCCTCAAGTACCTGCCTTTTGTATTTTGGCTGGAGTTTTTAGTTGTAAATGGCGGGAGAGAGGCTGCATAGTGAGTTTATTCCATCTTGGCATGCACTGGTACTCACTCATAAAGTGATTTTAAAGTTGAAAAAACATATTATGATGATAGATAAACTCCTGGTAGATTATAGAAGTAGTGGTCACATTTTTTTGAATCATTTATCAGGGTACATAGACTGACACTTTTAAATATATTTCTGGGGACAAATTATTTGAAATTGGGTTTGTTCTAGAAAATCTAAGAGGTCTATTTACCAAATTTTTCTGATCTTAAAAATGGGTTGAGTGTTTCTTCTCTGTATTTTCATAGCACCATGACTTATTTCTTTCTTAGTTCTTACGACACTGAATGGAAATTGTCCATTTTCTTATCTTTCTCTCAGATTGAATTGCAGTTCAATCTCAAGAACACCCAGTTCTTGAGAAAAGGAGCTATGTCTTATTCTCCTAGACATTCTTAGTATCTAGTGGTAATGCTTGGCAATTGATGATAGGCACTGAATAAATATTTGTTGAATAATTGGATAAGCTAAACTATGGAGGGCTCATACTCATCTTTTCCAAACATGGGTAACTACACATAAAGGATACTGTCAGCCAGATGTAAGTTATTTACCCAAATGTTTTGAAGTCAACCTATTCTTAAAGATTTAAAGTCTGAGTTAAATCTAATACTTTCCTACACATTTTTACAGACTCCCAGGGACTTATGTTCTCATGGTCACTTTCTCACATTGAATTTTCAATCCAGCTACTGACGTGGCCCATTTCTAGGGGCCAAGGAACAAACACAGAGACAAAGAGACACAGACACACACAAAGACGGTACAAGACTACAGCAAACTTTTTGCTGTAGTTTCTTTATTTATAACACAGCCTGTTTGGCAACTGTCCACCGCAATTTCTTTGTTCCCACACTGTCCCGACTAAACACGTCCCTGTTCCTTGTTGTTTCATCTCCGGTGAGCAGATGTTTGCATCTAAACTCTCTAGCCCCTCCTGTTTGCAGGGTTAGGGTGCCCTGGCCTTGCGTGCAAGGCCATAGGCATGTTCTTGAGAAAAACAACAAGGAACTGTTCCCAGACAAAGTGTCCTCTACAAACTACAGCTTATCTTCTATGGCTCTGCTGCACAGTGCATCAAACATGAAACTTAGCTTTCTTCTTTATTTCCCAAATCCTTGATGCAAGACCTTTTTGTATGTGTGTATTTGCATCTACATGTGTATGTGTATATGCAGACATTGAGAATGTCCAGGATGATGGAGGGCTATCACCTTGCGGACAAAAAACTTAAAACTGAATATTAAATACTTATAAGAGACCACCTACCACATTGCTACACAATCTCCTTCCCCCCCCCAGAATCAATTTCCCTCACATTGTTATGCAGATCATTCATCTTTTCACAGTTCTACTCAGTTTAAATCTACTTTTGCATTTCCAAAGACTTATTAGTAGGTTCTCCCAATATAAAGAGTAATATAACCTTTTGTTATTGGTTCAACAGAAGAACTGGAAGAAGCTTCAAGGTTTCAGTTTCCTTTCTCTTTTTTCTTTAAAGAGTGTATAACAGTTTATTTTTCAACTGGTATGATTGGAGTCGGGGGAGGGAGAGAGAGATAGAGAGAGAGAGAGAGGGAGAGAGAAAGGGAGAGAGAGAGAAGAGTCTTCCTCTCCCCGTAAGGCCACTGATCCTGTTATAAAGGCCCTACCTACCCTCATGACCTAATCTTACCCTAATTTCCTCCCAAAGGCCCTATCTCCAAATAACATCACATTGGGGGTTAGGGCTTCAACATAATAAATTTGGTGAGGAAGACACAAACATTGAGTCCATAGCTATGTTTATCCTTTTATTGACAGGTGCTGAGTTATAGATGTCCATTAATCAATTATGGTATTTATGTTGTTCAAATTTTATTAGTTTTTAATGTGCTGAGCATATCAGTAACGTGGAATGTATATTGAAATCTTCCACTATGAGGATGGTTTTGCAATTTTTTTTCTGTAATCTTATTTATAGAAATTTTTCTTTAAAGAAACAATTACTCATGGACACTTGTTGAAGGTAAGAAGGGGGCCCTGGTAATAGGTATAAGAACCACCTATTGGAGAGAGAGATTGGACTCAACTCCAACAAGGACACGTGGGATTAGAACCAAGGAGCAGCTCGGAGGAAAGGAGATCTTTCTAGACTGCACTCAACAGAATTCTTATTGAAGGCAAGCCAGGGTGTTAAGATAGGGAGAGTGGTCACATACTAAAGGTGAGGGATTTTTGCTAAACTGGATTCTATAAGGACAGAGAGGAAAGCCCAGGGTAGGACATGGTCAAGCAGAGGACTCAGAAGAGTGTAACTAAAGTTTTGGTCAAAGGAGAGAAACTTCATCAGCTTTTTTACTAGGATTGTACAAGTTTAGAACTGTTATAGCTTCTAGGTGAATAGACATTTTATCAGTATTAGTGGCTATCACTTATAAAGGTTTTCTCTTAAAGTTTTTGTCTGATGTTAATATCTCTGTGCATACTAATGTTTAAAGTGTTTTACTGGTATAATTTTTGTCCTTATATTTTCTTTCTATGCCCTTTTTCGATTTAAAAAAAATCCGATGTGACAGTCTCTTTTAACTAATAAGTTTAGTCCAACGACAAGTTTAATCACTTATAATATTGATATATTAGGACTTCTTTATATCGTCTTATTTTGTGCTCCTTATTTCTCCCACTTTTCTATGTTCCTTTTTTGGGGGGGGGGAGGAGAAAAACTGATTTCAAGATCCCTTCCAGCTCTAACATTTTATGATCTTATAAAGTATATAAAACTAAATGAAAAGTAGTGTGGTTCAAGCTGTACATTTAATAGCAGCCAGTGTGACTGGGAAAGGTCAGCAATGGCTTTATTTGAGTTCATTCTTGAAGAATAGATTCTATTTGAACAAGCAGAAAGATAAAGATTAACAATAGGAAACAAGATGAGAGATATATAGTGTAAAAAAAGGTTATGAATTTGGGAGCAGAAAATAAAGCGGAAGTCGGGGAGCAAAGATGTTAGGGCATGACCACTAGAAGAAAAAGCCTTAAAGTCTAGAAGAAAGAGCAGAGGAAGCAGAAATGAGAGCAGCAATGAAGAGGAAGAGGCTGAGAGATTATTATAACAATGAACATAAGAAATACAATAAACCTATGTTGTAGACCTGTACACTAGAGATTAGAGAAATAGCTTTAGATTTTGTGGTGGATTCTCCATAGTGTCAATGGTGGCAACGCACAAGAATCTTACATTTTGTGCCATTTCAATATGGGAAAAGCAGGCTGAAAGTGAATTGTTTCTGGTGGCCATGGGTGCAGGGAAACTACAGGTGTCATTTTTGATGACTGAAGTCCTGTTTGCACAAGGAAGGTGACACGTATCAGCAGAAGTGTTACATAAACTGTCGCAACATGCCAGGGACCCCATATGCTGTCTGTCTGTGGACTTCTCCTAAGGGAGGGATGACCTTTTGTGAAATGTTTATTAGAAATCTGAGAAAGTAAACTTCACTTCCCAGTAGCATTTATAGTTTCTGTAAGTGTAAGAGCAGAGGCTATCTTAGACAGTGTTCTAGAAAATGTTTGTAATTTTGAATTTTGAAAGAAGAGACTAGAAAAGACTGGACAAGAAATATCATAAAATAGGAGCAAGGTTTTTGTGGCCTTATTTACATTCCAGCCTGGGAAATGACCTTTCATTGTGATAAGAAAAAGGTGGACACTTGTTTATGACCCTTCTATTAAAACCAAATTTATAAGTGAAAAATACATAATGATTGAAAATTTGGAAGAATTATGAGGCAAGAATTGAGCAGTGTGTTCTGCAGCATTTGCTCTTGCTATCACTAATAAATCTATGGTGCCCAATTGCTACTCTTATCCCAGGGAACTGAAGGATGATGATAAGATATCTCTTCTGCATAATCTGAGTGGAGTAACAAAATGTTACTTTGCTGAAGAAGATTAATTGCAGGGGGGCAGGGGGAGGGCAGTTGTCAAAACAGCAAATGCACGATTTAATTCCACAAAAGTTTATTAGGGCTGAAATTTGTATAGCTGTCCTCAGGCTACATTTGGAGTTTTGTCATCAGTATATTAAGAGATCACAGTACAGGGAAAGCTGAATAGTTTCTGTGGTGCTCAGCTGTTAAAACTCTTTTCCATAAAGCCACAATAATTAAAAGAGTATGCTGCTTGCACAAAGGTAGACAGATTGATCAATGAACAGGATAGATGACCCAAACCCTCAAATATGTAAAAATTTAGTATGTAACTAAATTCTCATCTTGTATTATATATCCTTCAAAAGTATTAGATTTTAATGTAATAAAAAACCCAGACATTATAAGAAGCCATCAGTGATGACTTCTCTGATCTCCTGACTGGAGTAAAGTTAATAGGATAAGCATAGGCAGTATAGAATACTTCGATTAAGAGCATGGCTCTTGAGTCAGTAACCTGTGATTTAATAATAGTTAGCAACTTAGTGTTTTTTGTTTTTTGTTTTTTTTTTTGATTTGGACAGGTTGCTTAATCTTTCCAAATGCACAATTCTGCAATCTGTAAAATGAAAGTGACACTTGAACCTATCTCATAGGGTTATTTTGAGAAATATATGGGATAATGCTTGTAAAGTGCTTTTTGCAATATCTGGCATGTAGCAATTGCTCAGCAAATGTTTAGGAGGCATAGGGCTTAAGACTTCAGGTTTGGTAGTTCGACTCAGTGAGTTAAAATTTCAGTTCTTCCACACGCTGGTTGTGTGACTTTGGCTATGTTACATGTTTCCTCATCTCAAATAATAGTGCCATAATAAAGATTGTAATTGGGTTAATAATAAATCCCACCTTTGTGTTGTTGCCAGGACAAAACATAATAGTGAGTAAAGCATTTAACATAATAATATCTAACCACATCCCTTTTCATCTATTATTATTATTGATAATTCATATATTGGGACAAAGTTGGGGAAAATATGGTGATGTAAAATATAAAAAATATGTATCTATAAAGTCTTAAAGGGAAACAGCAAGCAAAAAATATTTTTGAAAAATATGTCTAATTATCAATTTGTGCTAGATCCAATTTTTTTGATATAACTTTGAGTGGGTGTATTGGCAATAAATTCTCTTAGTTTCTTTTTTACTGAATACATATTTATTTCATCTCTCTTTTTGAAGAATATTTTCACAGGATATAGAACTCCATATTGACAATTTTATTCTCTCAGCACTTTAAAGATGCCATTCTATTATCTTCTGGCCTTCATTGTAAATGATATTAAGTCAACTGTCAGTCTTTCCATTGTTTCCCCTGTGTGTGAAGCATTTTTTCCCTCCAGGGGCTGTTTTAAAAATCTTTTTCTTTATCTTTGTTTTTCAGAAGTTTAACTCTGATAAGCATAGATGTGGCTTTCTTTGTATTTATCTTGATTAGAATTCACTGATATTCCTGGGGTTTTGGGCTTTCTGTTTTTGATCAAATTTAAGGAAAGTTGGCCAAAACTTTTTGGATTTTATTTCTACCCTATTCTCTCCCTGTCCAATTACATAAATGCTAGAGTTCTTGATATTGTTTGAGATGTAACCAAGGCTTTGTTATTTTTTTTTCAGTCTTTTTTCTCTCTATGTATTTCGAATGATTTTCATTGACCTATCTTCAAGTTCACTAATCTTTTCTTTTGTTGTATATAATCTGCTGTTAATCTTATCCAATCAAGTTTTTTAAGATGAAGTTTTGATTTCAGATATATTGTTTAGTTATTAGATATATTTGGTTTTTTTACAATGTATAAATCTCTTATGAAATTTTCAATATCTTCACATATATCTATCTTTTCCTGTAGCACTTAACATTTTTGTCTTAGTTATTTTAAAGTCCTATCTAAAAACAGTAGCATTGTTATAGATGGTTCCTGACTTACAATGCTTCTACTTATAATGTTTTGACTTTACGATAGTGCAAAAATGATATGTGTTTAATAGAAACTGTATCTCAAGTACCCATACAACCATTTTGCTTTCCACTTTTAGTATAGTATTCAAGAAATTACATGAAATTTTCAACACTTTATTATAATATAGGATTTGTGATTTTGCCCAACTGTAGGCTAATGTGCTTTGAGCATTTTAAGGTAGGCGAGGCTAAACCATGATGTTGAGTAGGTTAGGTGTATTAGATACATTTAATGCAGTGACTTAGGATATTTTCAATTTACAATGGGTTTATTGAGACATAACCTTATTGTAACTCAAGGAACATCTATATGTTTCTGTTGAATGACATTTTTATTGATTATTGGCTTCATGTTCTTTTTTTCCCTCACATATCTGATAATTTTTCATTAAATACTAGATATTTTGAATGACACCTTATGGAGACTTTGGATTCTGTTATCTTTCACTAGAGATGTTGAGTTTTGTTTGAGTAGGCAGTTAAATTACTGACTATCATCTCGGACCTGTGAAGGTTTAGTTTTGTGATTTGTAAAAACATGCCTATTTATTCATTATCCTTGATCCAAGAGTAAATCCCTGAGTCCTAGAATGTTGTCTTTGGTTCTAAAGTGTGTGTGTGTGTGTGTGTGTGTGTGTGTTTGGTGGTGGTGGGGCGGGGGAGGATCTTTCTAGGTTTACATAAAAAACTGGAGGTATTTTCCAAGTTCCTCCAATTTGGAGAATTAGAATTGTACTTTTTTTTTTTTTTAATTGTTCAGCTCTTTTTGGTTTCCAGCTATTTTTCCTCTGAACTCCTTGGCATCTCTCCCATGCAATAGGGGCCAGCCAAGCCTTTCAGGAGGCGTTCACATGCAAAGTTGGGTTCCTGTGGATTTTTTTTTTATCTGCAATTTCTCCCTTTAATTTCCAATCACTCTTGCAATTCCAAGCTCCTTTTTCTAAATCTTCGGATCAAAACCAAAACAAAACAAAAATCCTGTGCCTTGCTGATGAATTTTAACCACTTCTTGCTTACAATTGTGAAGTACCCTCATGGAAGAAGACATATAAACATGAATTTCATCTAAATTAGGTAACTTTTCAAGGGTCAAATCTTTTACTCTTTTTTTATTTTTTTTTGAATGATTTTTGGTTGCTTTCCTATGGCCTCAAATAATTGTTTTTAAAAATTGGTTACAGAATTTGTAATTGTTATTTGTAAGAGGGTTCATCTGGTATAGAAGCTACTCCATCATTATTAGAACTGGTAAATTGTTACTTAGAGGTAGAAGCAGTTAGATAAAGAAAGAAAAAATGCAAGAAGAGTGCAAGAGAGTGAGTGAGACTTCAGATGAACTAGCTCGTGAAATACAAAACATAACAATTATTTTAAAGAAACAAAATGTAAAACTGCCATGGTTACTAAGTTTACATTGGTCTGTTTGTATTGAAAATCAGCAACCTTCCCACATGATTGCTATATTCAGAAAGATTATAACATATCTTCAGTTAGCAGTATAGTAAAAATGTAAGAAAAATAATTTTGTTAGAGAGTTCATATTTATAGGAAATATTTACGGTTTTATTATTTTGGAGACCAGAATCAGTCAAAGTGATCTTGGGCCTTTATTTGTTTATTTTTTATCTTAGAGTGAAAAGTGTATTATTTTTGTTTTCTTTTTTAATGGTATCTGGGTTTTTGGAAAATGGAGATTTGATTATTAGAAGATAGAGATTTTATGAACCTGTCTCATTTCTCATCATTATGCCAATGTGTCACATTCTTTTTAGGAAGTTGGAAATAGGTTTCAGGTTCCTCAAAACTATTCATACTCTTTTGTCAATAGCTCAATAAACAAAAAGGTCACATAAATTGATAAGAAAAACACTAAAATTTAAATGAAAGAATAGGCATATCTGAATCCGACAATTCACTGAAGAAATATAAATGATAAACATGGAAAAATGTTCCAACCCATCAAAAACCAAACAAATTTAAAGGCAAAAAATAATATCTGATTTTCCTGGTACTACATTAACAAAGAAGTTGATATTAATATTCATAAGGATACAGTTAAATAGTTATTGCCATGTACTGTTGGTAGAAATTATTCATAAGGATACAGTTAAATAGATATTTCCATGTACTATTGGTAGAAAAGTACCTTGACAAAATTTTTTTGAAAAGCAAATTGATTATATGTGTGAAAATCCATGAATTTTAATTCAGTAATTTTCTTTCTAAAACTCTATTTTAAGGAAATAATTAAAAATTCAGAAAAGGTATATTTTATACAGATGTTAAGAAATTTTTATTCAGTGCTAGTTAATGATGCACATGCCAAAGTGCTTAGAGATTAGGCCTATTGTTTTCTGTAATATTTACTTTAAAATACATCAGGATTGATCAATATAGAGAGGAAGAATAGATAGATATGTGATTAACTAAAGATAGGCAAATATTATTTAATTAATATTAAATTTAGGTGGTGAGTATATTCTGATTTATCGAACAATTCTTTCAACTTTTCAAATATTTGAAAATTTTCAAAATAAAATGTTGGAATAAAATGCTTAGCAAGAAAGTGAAAATAATTATGAATAACTGCAAAAAATTGAAAACAGTTTAATTTATCATTTAAGTTAATTATAGTACATACAAATAATATTTTACTGGACAGTTATTCAAATAATGTTTTGAATGAATTTTTAACCAAGCATATTATTTTTTATACTTCTAGTAGATTTTTTTTAACAAAATGTTTTAAATGAGTGTAATATTAAGAGGAAAGTGGAAGATTCAGTAATTCCAAATTATAAAAAATACGTATGTATACTTATCATTGGAAAAAGGCTAGAGAGAAATGTATGGACATTTTAATATTTTAAAATTTTGAATGTAACGGTTTACGTAAGAGCCTATTCGATGAATTTTTAATAATTATGAAAAATTGCAAATAATTTTAATTCCCAATAACAGAAGATAATAGAATGGTTTAATAGACTATAGTTTCTCTACTTGTAATCCTGTGCAGTCATCAAAAATGTTTACAGACTGTTTTTATCTACTTGGGAAAATTCTTCTCAAAATGTTGAGTATAAAAAGCAGAATACAAATTCTACATACAGTTTAATTTCTACAGTATATTTTCTATGAATGCATGTATGATCTTACTCTTATTGATATATATTAAATATATTACTGATGCCAATGGGAGTACATCAAAATGTTAACAATGCTGTTTATCTTGGTGGTGAGATTTCAGACGATCATGACTATGATAATATTTTATTACCGTATACAGTGTGAATTATGGTTGGCTTATCATTGGGTGATGTAGCTTCAACTCATTGAGACTGAAAAGAGAAGATGAGGCTTGGGGTTGGGGAGGAAAACCCTTTTGATTTATCAAAGCTTAATGAAGCTCAATGAATTATTTTAATCACTTGATGAGGCTGTAGAAGTCCTTGAGTTCAGGTTGGCTTCTTTACCATATGGCTCCTCTGCTTGTTTTTATCTACATATTTAAAATTTTAACTTTTCAGTTGAAAGTATAAAAATCCAGTTAGCAAGATTTCAACAATTTTAAAGTAGCACCTACGAAGTAGGTTTTGACATTTAAGAGATTTCGGTTCACATCCTAGCTCTGCCGTTCTGGGCCCATACTTCAAATATAAATTTTCTCATCTGTAACAATGGGAATAAAATACCTGATTTACTGTGCTGTTATGAAAATGAAATAAGATGACACAGGAAAGGAGGCCAAATGTTTAAGTTAGTAAATTAATGCAAGTTTTAGAGTCCATATACCTATTAGGTTCTGGGCCTTTTCTGACAACAAAACAAGCTCATGTGGTTTATAAGTATAAGTTTATTTCTTGGGAAGGACAGACAGGAGAAGTGAAGCTGTCCATGAAAAGGATACATACATGCTCACAGAATTAAAAGGAAAATTGATTACTTGTAAGGATATTAACAATTCCCAACTAAATGTCAACATATTCCATGATAATGGAGCAAGGGTAACACCCTCCCTCTTTTACTGTCTTCTGGGTCTCTCTCCTCTCCAATTCTGTAATACTTAATTACCTTTTGTAGATTCAAGCTTACTTCAATACCAGAACAATTTGACTGGAGGCAGAAAGAATTAGCCAGCTCTAATCCCACAGTCTCAGTATAATTTCTTCTAGGTATTGATGCACAGGCCTCAAATTGAGCTTTTATTTTCATTTCCTTTTTTCAAATCATTTTTCTGTAAACCATCTAGGATAAGGGGCTAATCTGTAACCTTAGAGGCCCTCCTAGGAGTCAGAGTCCTGCCTCTGAACCTTTTCCCAAAACCTGTAGCCCTGCTATTCTTAGATGGAACATCATAATTCTACCTACCTGTGTGGTCTTGAGGGTATTGTCTGCCTTAGATTCTCTCTGGCTCTGAGCTATCCACTTGTGAGCAAGCTGGTTTGTGATACTAACTTTTGACCTGAATTGAGACAATAAAGTCTACTAAAGAATATGTTTTTTCAGTAAGACCAAACTTCTCATGCTAACTCATATCTGGGTATTTTGAACAAATATTCACTGAACTTCCTCTCCTTGTTAGGATCACAGGATATAGAGATGACCACTACTGAGAAATGTATAACACTGACTACTTATAGTAAGAATAAAATAACTGCTCGATAAAACTTGGAGTTGGGGAGGAAAGGCTCTAAGGGAAGGAGTGAGTGAGTGTGTGTGTGTGTGTGTGTGTGTGTGTGTAGGTAATATTGATATGGAAGCCTGGGCAAGCTAGTTGCTGTTGGCCTGGTGTTCAACATCTCATTTTCTTTCCACGTGAAACTGGAAGGCCTTCCTTCCCAGGCTGCCACAGTGACACTTTCTGAAGTCAGCCTGTGAGCCCAGGTGCTGGAAAATGGCATTTAGCATAGCTGGCATGTTTCTGAAGCAACAGTTACCTATGGAGAGCAGTGGTGGGAGCAAATTGCTTCTCAGTTTTATGCGACACTGGCTCTTCAACCCAGAAGACTTTGCTGGGGATTAGTCTGGATAGCTCATTGAGGCAAATCTGCCTATCAAAGCGACACTTTCACTGGAGGGTTTTATTTCTTCCTTTCTTAATTTTTTCTTCTATCATAAAGGAGATCAAAAGCAAAAAGTGGAAAAATGCAATTTAAAATGTCGGTAAGAATTATCCAAAAAAGTAAAAAGCTGACAAGAAAGTTGTTGGGGCAGTGCATTTTTTGAGATATAGTGGCCTATTGCAGCTTTGCCCTGGGAATAGATTCAAAGGTCAGAAAGTGATGAGCTACCCTAATCTCTTTCCTCCCCTATCTCTCTTGTGACACCTATGAAGGAAGGGTATTTTTATGATCCCTTTTCATTATTCTAAGTTGCCAGAATTCTGAATTCTGTACCACTCTGGCCTCATTCCCTAGAGATTAAAATGCTTGAACACCAGAGTCTAGGTTGGCTCTCACAGCATCCTCCTGTCATTATTAATCTGAAAGCCCAGGAATAAGTGTATCCCTGGCCATCTACGGACTGGAATAGGTGATTTTGGAAACCACTGCAGAAAAGTTTGGAGAGGATTTTAAAGGTGGTTTTCAACTTTTTCTTAGCGCTGGAGCTCCTTGTTAAAATTAAAGTTTGTAAGAGCTGGGTGGAAATGGATGGAAACACAATGCCATTGAAGGAAATTAGGAATATTTTACCCCCAAATATATTTCTGTGACATATTTTGAGATGGATACCATAGGTCTCACAGATACAAGTAATGCTGCAAACCTGTCTTTTGCGGTGGGAAATTTGTATCTGTAGAGAATCTCCATTAATGCAGCCAGGGCTTTCCTTATCCAATCCAGGAAAGATTAACTGAGAATCTGACACCTTTAAAGGTCTGAAAGAAATATTTATTATCTGAGAGCTGCTACCTTTGAGCTTTCTCTGAATAATAAGGCCATCTTTGCTGACCAAGTTTCTTCCTTTTTCCCTCCCATAACCTGTCTTGCCACCAAAAGCCTGTTTGGCTATAATCCAAGCCCCTATTCTTTTAAAACCTCTGTACCTCATTGAAGAGTTGAGTTTTTATTTTGAGGGCTCCTGCGTATGCATGTTAAAATAAAATTTGTATGCCTTTTTCTCCTATTAATTGATTTTCCTCATATTGGTGATTTTTCAGTGAACATTTAGGGGGCCAAGAGCTTTGGACTCTATACCACAAATGGCCTTCAGGCCATTTGAATACTTTAAACATAACACATGCTTATTATAGAAATTTAAATATAGCCCATTCTTATTATAGAACATTTTGAAAGTTTAAAAAATAAATTAATTATATTATACAATACTACATTTAATAATTCACATATATGTGACTGCTTGTGTGTTTGCATTTAAAGTTTTGAAAACATTATATAATTTTGTCACACTTTTTATTTGAAATTTTAATATAAAATATATATTCTTTGAAGATACTGTATTTAATACTATAACATATGGCTCTGCTCTTTCCCTTTTGTTGTATATGTAGGTCTTTCCAATTTCTTTATAAATAATTTGATAAATGTCTTTGTCCCAAGAATAGATCATAGAAGTGGAAAAAATGTGGTCTCGCTAAAAACATCTTATGAAAAAGAAAGAGCAGAGTAAGACACGTGTGTATCTATATATCCAGTTGTTCCATGGAGGGACTCGTCATTGACCTGATTGTTAAGATCAGTAGGGTAACAGAAACAGAAGTGAGACAGTTGAGTAAGAATGAAGTGCCCCTGCTTCTTTGCTATTCTCTCTCTTACTTGCTTTTCCATAAGGAGGATAATTTGTAAATTTTTGTTTGGAACAGAAATGATCAAACTTTTTCTGTAAATGGCCAGAAGGTATTTCAGGTTTGCAGGCCATCTTGTCTTCGTGACAACTATTCAACACTGCCATCATGGATTAAAAGTGTCACCACCCAACCAGGCCATATTGCCTACTGCTTAAAAGGAAGCCAATACACTGAGATAGCAGAGGTTGCAGCAGAGGAGTTTAATATTGCAGGGCACTGAGTGAGGAGATGGGAGAAATTTCTCAAATCCGCCTCCCTTAGAATTTTTGGGCCAGGGTTTTTAAAGATAGTTTGGCAGACAAAGGGCTAGGAAATTGGGTCTGCTGAATGGCTGGGGATGAACTCATAGGGTTGGGAAGCAGAAATTGCCTTCTTACACTGAGTCAGTTTCCAGGTCGAGTGTTGCAGGACCTGTTGAGTCCATTTCTAAGTATGGCCGCTGGTCTGGTTGGTGTCAATTGGCCCATCAGAATGCAGAGTCTGGAAAATATCTCAAAGACCTGTCTTAGGTTTCACAATGGTGATATTATCTATGGGAACAATTAAGAAAACTATGAATCTTATGACCATCAGTTATATGACTCTTGACCAGTAAGCAATTATAGAAAAGCAAGCTAAGGAACCATGGCTGGTTTTTTTTTTTTAACTATGCCCATACCTTTGCAGAGTTCAGACCCCTACCACAGTTTTCACCTTGTGGCCCTTTATTAATTTTATAAAGGGTGGTTTCAAAAGTATCCATAGGCAATATGTAAGAAAATGGGCATGGCTGTGTTGAAATAAAACTTTATTTACAAAAAGAGACAGTAGGCTGGATTTGGTGTGGTTTATTGACCTATGATTTCAAGCCCAAAATACTAATTGGACAAGGTTTACCAGTAGGCAGGGTCACTGTGTTTTAAAAGGCTGTGTATATTGATTTTTGTATCTTGTAACTTTACTGAATTTATTAGTTGTAACAATTTTTTTTTACAAGATTGCTCAGTTTGGTCACCACTTCTTTAGGCATTAAAACTAGGAAACTGAGATACCCACTAATGAGGTTAGACATCTTTCTTTTTCTTTCTCCATCTGAATATTGGTTATTGATCTGGGTCAGGGGATGACAAAAGTTGGATCCAGGCTTGCATGTGAGAAGTAGGTGACTGTGCAGAGGCCTTGTATCTAAGCTGTGTGTTAGAACTCAATATTATTGGCATTTGTCTTTAAGGAGTATTGGGCAAAACACAGCTAAAAGCAAAAAGGGATTTTGTTAATCATTTGCTATAATTTTTCTGTGTTGAGCTCTTTGGAAAGTGTACTTGGTAAGAGGGTAATTGGCAGGGCATGATTTGCAAATTCTTGGCTTTTCTAGTTAAATACCATCAAAAATTCACCCCATAGTTTTTGTGGGAGCGATACCTTTTCTGCGTGCATGGTTAACATAATATTTTACCACAATGGACCATATTTCCTTCCCTAAATAAAACTTAAAAAATGTCACTTGAGTGTCAGTGTGCATGTGACTGTTGTTTAGAGGACAGCATTGAGAGATGGCAGGAGGCCAGATGGACTAATCTGATTTCAAGTGGAGCAGGGGCTTCTGGCCTGCCCCGTGGGATCTTCTGAGAGGAAACTCTAATGAAAAATAGATTAGATTTTTACCAAGTGGAGCTTCAGGTGTCAAATGCTTAAATTGTACATTTCCCATCCTCATTACAATTACTGTCATAAGAATTGATTCATATTATGTTATTATTATTAGTTTTTTGGTCCTCTTTGCAATTTTACTTGGAAAAAAATAAGATCCAGAAGTGCATTATCTGCACTGCACAGGGAACCACTGAATACTGTCCCTGTATCTGTGAGGATTCTTTTCTTGCTCTGATCTGTATGTGAAGGTGGCTTATGAGAATTCATGTTCTCAGCTTGGAAAAGCTCGGCACAGGATGTGGGAGACTGAGAATCTGTCCAAAGGAGCAGACCATAGGGTCAGCAGCAGAAACAGGAGGTGTAATTTACACATACAAAAGGGTATAGGTAATGTGCATTTTAAAAGGAAATAAAGGTAACAACTAATAACTAAGGGGATAGAAAGCAAAATGGTGAAAAGATTCTATAGTTAACAGTTAAAGATATTAAGGAAAGACTTTTTAATATCAAGTTATTTGAATAATGCTGCTTCTAAGGAAGTAATTTCAATAAATGGGAGGATTGGGAAGGAGTGTGGAGATTTTCTAGTTCACCCCCTGCATGGTACAGAAGGGGATGGACTCACAAAGCTCAGTAATGACCAAAATATCCTGATCCACTTATGTTACCTTTCTAGAGCCCCCTCCCAATCTCTATACCAGATATTTTCACTCAAATATTCTTCAAATGCTTTAAACTCGACATACCTAATGTGGAAATCATCATCTACTTAATCCCGTCCCTACACTGTCAAACTAGCCCAACTTCTGAATTCTCTTTTGGTTTTTGTAATACCTCCATTCTCCCATGCCAGTCAGCCTTCACAATGAGTACCCCCTCTCCTTTCCCTCCATATACAGCTAGGAACCAAGTTTTCTAAGCTCTTTCATTCCAAGGTCTCCTTTGCTAACACCTCCTCCTCTTTCCACTGCCACTGTCCTAGTTCAGTATGTCATTTCTGCTTAAGCTATTACAATAGCCCCTATTGTTGTTTCTAAGCTTCCAATTATTTCACTAATGCCATCTATCTTGTAAACTCCTGGTTGCCAAATAATTCTTCATAAAGTGATTGTTTGATTACACCATTCTGCAGAAAAATGATCAGTTGTTTCCTCATCCCTGATGATTAAAGTCTTCACTCATTCATTTTCTTGTTGATCAAGACCCTTTATATTCTGGTTCAAATATTCCTTTTCTTGACTGATTTCCCTCTCTGAGTCTCTTTGTGACTTCCTGCCTTTGTGCTTTACCTGAGTTGTTCTCTTATCTTGGAATGTTCTCCACCCCTACATTTCTCTAACTATGGAAATTGCATTTATTCCTCAAAACTAGATCAACTACCACGACTTTTCCTGACTCTGTACTGACTATTCCAGGTGTAAACTATCTCACATTCCAACTAAATTACAATTCCTCTAATTGGAGCTCTCCTGATTTTGACTAATTATAAGAATCCTGTGAGCTTTGCAAAGACATACAGATGCTTAAGTTTTGGCAAACCTAGTGAATCATAATCTCTATGGAATATCAGGTGTGAAACATAACCTTATTATATAAAACACACTGGTGTTCCTTTTCACATATTGCCTTATGGTGTGTTTTAGTCTATTTTGTGCTGCTATAATAGAACACTCTAGACTAGGTAATTTATAAAGAAGAGAAACTTAGTGGCTCACAGTTCTTGAAGCTGGAAAATCTAAGTTCAAATCACTGGTAGGTTTGGAGTCTAGTGAAGCCATTCTCTTCTTCCAAGATGGCTCTGCACACTGCATCCTTCAGAGGGGAGGAAGGCCACATGCTTGTGTGGCAGAGGTGGTAGGGCCAAGAGAGTGAGAAGGGGGCCAAAGTTGCCCTTTTATAATTGCACTAATCCCACTTATGTGGGCAGAGCCCTCTTGGCCTAATTACCTCTTATAGGTCCATCTCTTAATTCTGGTAGGATGGCAATCAAATTTCAACATGAGTTTTGGAGGGGACAAACATTCAAATCATAGAATGGTGCCTGAATGTTTTTTGTATATAATAAGATATTCTATACCATATTACATAAGTTTTTAGAGCTTGGGATGGATCTCTTTCTTTGTATTCCCTGCCTTTTTCAGCATGGTTATTTGATGTAGTAGGTGATTAATGCATATTGATTGAATAAGTATATAATATAGTGTTTTAGGGAGCTAACATTATTTTACAAAATTTATCAAAGCACTGGAGTCAAACCATATCTGTTCTTGGCCTTATTCTCTTTTTTAAAAATATCTTTTATCACACTTAAATCCTTCCTTTTGGCTGACAGAACTGATACTTCTTGGATCAGTCTCAGGTTCTAACATCTTACAAGAAATGGGAAAGCAATTAATCCTATATCAATACTTCTTATCTCTGGGAAAACTTATGACTGAGTCAATTCAGGTATATTATTTTGGATGGGGGAAGGAGGATATTATTCACGGAATCACAGAACCCAGAGTATAATATGAAAATCATGACTATAAAATGATCTTCCCCATGTGTGTGAAGATAGAAAGATATCAAATTGCCCTGGGTGATTTGTTCTTACAATTGCTCAGGGTGATTTATTCAACTTAAGGTTTCTTCTAAGTTTTCCAAAGAAAGATAAGGCCAAATTACCTGCTGGTGCCTAATCTTTCCATAGGATTACTTAAGAGACCGCTTTGGGGCAGTTTTCTGCTTTGATGATATTATGGTGCATTCATCATTTAACAATGGTGAGATGATTGTCATTTAGAGGACCCATCCTAACTGCACAATGGATTCTGATTAGGATAAAACTGCAATTGTTGCTGATTAGAGTAACACACTGTAGTTGGCTGTTAGTGCTCCATATCTCCTTAGAAAAAGGTGACACCTGTAAAAATCAATAATGCATGAGTTGAGAAAGCTCTGAGATAGCATTTCTGTTAATTCCAGAAGGAATGACTGAGTCAAACTTTCTCAGTTTCCCAAGTTTCTTGTTTCATTCTTATCAAAGAGTTTATATCGAGCACCTGTGTTGAGCTTTTCAATATGCCAGCTGTTGTGGATCAGACAAGATAAATATGAGGCATTATTCCTACCCTCAAGTAGTTTATAATCTCATTGAGTGAGACAAGACATTTAAGCGTATACAATTAAAAGGCAATGCAAGGCAGTATGTGGGCAGTTTGCAAAGTACCTTGTATTAACAGAGAATGTGATCAGGTTTGGAAAAGAGAGAAGAAAATGTACTTTCCTTAAGGAAGATTGAACTTAAGCGTGATCCTTATTTTATCCAAGGGTAAAATGAAATAAGCAAATAAGGAACAAAATTACTGACAGAGCTGTTTATAACTTAGTCTTTTGGGAAGAGAGATTGAGTGCTGAGTAGGAAATCTAAGAATTTTTAAAAGAACATTTGGAGTATTTCTTAATGTATGTTGTATTCATTACCCCTGAAGGTGCCAGAATATAAACAACCTCTTTCTTCTAATAGTGACATCTCATTTTCCATTCTTAAAGTGATTTTATTTACGAATGGGTTATTAATTATCTTCATCAGTGGCAGCCTTTGAGCCATTCATTTGCCATCTTTGCATTCTGGCATCTTCCTACCCTCTCTCTTTGTGAGTGTACTTCTCTCTCTGCAGTGATCTATGGTGCTAAAGAAAGGATTTTTAAATTGACAGACTGAAAGATACCAGCACCCAAGAGAGTTTATTAAACCCACAGCCAATGAACTTGGTTCACACCAATTCCTTTGAAAGAATGAGTGTCTGAAAAACTGCAGGGCACTCTGTCGTTTCAGCACTGAAAAATGAGACAGGGATTTTGAGCAGTATGCAGTGGACATTCTGTTCTGTAGCTGAAAGTATACGTGAGAGAGAATGAGAGTATGCTAGTGGAAGAATGGAGAAGAAAATACAATTGGGGACAAATTTATGCATGTGGCAGTTTTCCAGGGACTTTGAGAGTCTTTTCTTTTCTGAAGGGTCAGGGCAAGGGAGGAGGATTCTTCTGGATGGAAACCAAAAGTTCCACAAAGGGAGATCTTTGCCCCCTCTTTCTTTCCCTGCTTTTTTTTTTTTTTTTTTAAATGAAGCTTTGAATGAAACAGAAAAGCTCCTGGATCAGACAGACACTCACTTGTCTGTAGGCACGGATGGACCAGATGGTTCCTGAAGACCCCATCCAGCCTCTGATTTTGAGAGTTTCTGTCTCCTGAGAAAGCAGTTTGTGTTTAATTTAAACATAAAGTATAGACTCTATTGAACATTCCACAATATTGGCCAAACAGCTCAAATAATAGTGCAGTAAATTGTGTTCAGTGTACATTTCCCAGTATGTTACCTGGATTAGATCCCCAATTCCTTCTTTCATCCATCTGTTCATCTCATTTATTAAGCACCCCTAAGTGGCAGAAGTCCAGGCTACCAAGATGAATTAGGCATAGCCCCTGAGATAATAGTCCAAAGAGGTAAAGAGAAAACTACCAAATATAATTTATGATGGAACCAGAGAGAAGAGGCAACTGAACCAGACGTGGGGGTCAGAAATGCATCCAGAACTGAGCTGAGTTTTGATGCCTTGTAAGAGTTAACTAGGTAAAATGTGGAAGGACCAGCAAATTACATATCATAGGACTTCAATGAGATACTTAAGTCCATATTATCATATATTGGAGAAATTTGTCTTTGCAAATTGTACCTTATTATAATGTGTTACAGATGTCACTATGTCATAACAATAATTATAAACTCAAAGAATAAAGTGCCCAAAGGAAAAATGATTCATTTTACCATGTACAGTTTGGTTATGTCTTGTATATTTGAAATAATTTTTCCTGTAATAAGCTAAACCTTGACCAAAATGTCACATTACATTATCCTGGCCCATTTGTAAGAGACTCAGAAAAACTGAACACTATCTCCACTGATGTGTATTTTCTAGAATCTTTAGTTGTTTCATGTGGTTGCCTTTTGGTGTGGGGGGAGGGCTATTTGAATTATTGAATTTCGGTGATCATCTGAAACAGCCATATGAAGAGAAGTCATACATTTTCCGTTGTTGTGGCCTTTTAACACACACTCTAGTGTGTCCAAATACCTAAAAAACTTCCTAAGTGTGCGACTTTAAGCACAACCCTTAATGTACTCCCTTCCTTTGTCACTTATTAGATGGGTAAAATATGTCCTTTTTTTCCCCCACTGGATTGCAGTGAGGGTCAACCAAAGCCCTTTATAGACTACAAACTCACGTGGCATCCTTCTTTTGTATCAGGAATACCAAGCTAAGCTGTCTTTGAAAAATTCTGACTTTTCAAACTATTCCACAATGCTCTCAATTTTCAGTTTCTCATCTTCTTACTTTTAAACCACCTTTCATATAAAGTTGAATGACCGCTTGAAAACAACTGATCACGCCTGGCAGTCTGCCTTCTCTTCTTAGAATCCTCCTAAATGAATTGCTGCTCCAAGATCTCTTACATGTAATTAATTGCAGACCGAATGTGTTTGCTTCCTTGGCTAGTTTTATTGTCACTTAAACTCACTGTGATTTGTAAAATGGTCTATGGGCTGAATTACTATAGGGGAAATGTTGGTAATTGTGAAACCTGTATGAGCTTAACATTATTCAAACTCAGATCTGACAATACATCAGCAAAATGTAAGGTGGTGATTCCAGCTCAATATTCTTCATGGGAATCATGAAGTTTTTAAACCTGAAAGTGATCTTAGGGAGAATCCAATGCAGCTATATCTCTTCCACCTGTTGTGGAAATGATGTTAAAATGAATTTGGCCAAGGTTATGTCACAAGGACCAAAACTCAGGTCTCTCATCTTAGTGCTCTTTCCATACATTCTTCTCCTTCCCCATTTTAGTATTTTAAATTTCAGTTCCAAATGCGTCCTGGTTTTCTTCATAGTCCAATGCAGGATTTGTTGATGCTATTTAGAGAGCATTTTGGCTCACAGTGTTCAATTCAGAGATTCATCCTATTAGCCAGAAAGTGGATTTTAGTTTACTTTTTTAGTATCATAATCTCAAAAAAAATTTTTGGACAAAAACAGCTTTTTGTGGGTCGGGGGTGGATGGCTCTATTGACATAAACTTATGTGGCTTATAAATTAAGTACATATGTGTAAAGTAAAATTTAGAAAACTTGGGCTCTTTGTCTTGGTCTCTCTACCATGTGGCTGTGAGAATATCAGCATGTCACTTAATGTTTCAGAATCTCAACTTACTTTTCTGAAAAATGGGGATAAAGCTATCTATTACATAAGGTTGCCATATGGTTTAAAAGAATATGTGAATAAGGAAGCTCATGTTGTCTGTAACATATCATGCAAATGCATTAATATTATTGTTTAGCTGTGTGATCCAGAGTCTTCCAGCTTTCCTGCCTCTGATAGGTGATTGAATTAAATCACATCTAATTCCAATGCTGTCTGGTACTTCCCTAGGAATACCAAGGGTCTCCCTTAAAGCTTCTTACTTCTGATCGTAAATCACCTTCCTTGTTGAAATTGTAATAACTTGTAAATTCTAATCTTTAAAATCTTTGATTCTAGAAATGAACAATGGTAAGGGAAAACCATTTTTTTTGTCAAAACAAAACAGCAATTAGGTGATGTCACAAGGAAACTGAAGCATATAAAACAATATAGAGGGCTTAGCATTCAGAGCCTTAAAATAAACCACTGTTTATTCTGAATGTTCTTTTGAAGCAGAATTTTTGTATTTCCCCCATGTCCATGTCCATACTAATGTTAACAGATGTCCCACCTTCCAAAACAGAGAGGCAATCTTGGCAGCTCTTCTCTGTTCGCAAATTTAATTATGGCTGCAAATGTGATAATGGAGCAACCTTTCCAAGTTTTAATTGGATCTGCATTTGGCACAGGCAACCTTCGCTTTTCCACCATATGGGTAACGGCGGTGCAAGGTGCCATCTTGCACCCTGGCTGCGAGTTAGTCAACTCTTGATTATCTGCAGAGGAATCAGCCATGTAGTGGATCCGTCATGTCTCTTTATAACCCCATCTAGTTATTCCTGCACTTAGTACGTAGGTAGGCTGCCTCCCCACATTGTCACTTGGGGACTATAAACTTATTTTAGTATTTATTTGGCAGAGTACCAACAATTAATCTGATACCAACTTATTCATCACTCCTTGCCATCAGGCGATCCGTTCCAAACGTAATATTCACATGGTCTTAGATGTGTATTGCGCTTTATGATTTGCAGAATACAGAACAATGCATATGATCCAGACACCAGTCATATGGCAGGCAAGGTAAGTATTGCAGGCAAAGAAACTGAGTTTCAGAAGGTTGAGTGACTTATCCAAGATCTTATAAGTAAGGAGTGTGACTTTATTCTTATGGGCCTAAAGTCAGGGCTCTTGCTTCTTTATGACACTTTCCTATAAAAGGAGGGGGGTTATTTAGATGATCTCCTATTTTGAATTACCTCTACTATGGGTTCCATATCCATTAGTAATGGAAAGTTTGAGCTTGAATAAACATGGGGAAAGATGAGGTGTATAGGTAAAGAAGCAGGGAAATCTCAATATCCTGTTCACTAACTTTCTAAACATTCTTCTCTGTCCCTTTTCTTAGAACTAAGTATTATCTGCTTGTGATTTCAGGCAGAGTTGTGTGGCAGGACTGTGACAGTTCATGGAGTAAAGAGCTGGTAGACATGAGATACAGATGGAGAAAAAATAAGAATGTCTAGTGATATAATCAGTACCTGAGGGGGTTAAAATGGTTGTCATGGACATGTAAAATTTTAATTTAAAAACACATGTATTGGATAAATAATAGGTACTGCCAAGTACTTGGTAGGCTTTGTGGATAAAAAGATGACTGAAACATGCTTCCTTTAAAGTACTTACTGGCTAGTGGGAAAGACAGAGAGAAATAAACAATTATGATGCCTAGTAAATAGAAAGTTAAAGGTAAATTTGAAGTGCTGTGGGAACCAGAGGAGGGAAAAACTAATTCAGTATGGTGGTGAATTTCAATCCTTTCCGGCTTTTAATTTGGGCACACATGGGAGAGCTGAAGCCTTTAATAATCATGAAATTAAAGAAAATATCTTGAACCAAATGAAGATATAATTCCAGATTAAGGCTGTATGTATAGAAATACTTAATCTTGCAAGACCATAGCTAAATCTTTTATAATCAATTGCCTGGGGCCATATTTGGAAGGAGTCTTTGTGCTTACAGTGTGTACAGTCAGCACAAAGCACAATGCTAAATAAAGCAAAGAAATAGCCCCCAGCAGCAAAGCAGCACAGATCATTGGGGGGATGGAAATCCAAATGACTGAAGGCCTTCTATTTTAAAACGTGCTTTGGTCACAGCAACTGTCCTGGAAGATTGCAAGGCACGTTGAAATAGCAATGTTCTGGGCGCCAGATGGTTCCAGGAAGAGCTCTGAACAATGTGGTCTGGGCTGGGTTTGGGGGTGGATGGGATGGAGCCACTTTACGAAATGCCACATGCTGTCTAAGTGCAGGGCAAAGAGGTAGCCTCTCCAATTTGTCAAAAACTTATTTTCAGACCCCAAGGTCTCCTAGCAGCAGAATGGTTTCTGGAACCTGCCTTCTCTTTCTTGTGCCAAAATAGGAGTATTTACCCAGATGCGAAAGATGAAAAATAATGACATTAAAAAAGATTTGAGTGTTTAAAAAATATGGATTTAATTAAGCATTCCTACCGTTTGGGGATGGAGGGATTCCGATTCAGAGAGGCATGTGTAAGATGTAACTTCCACCATTTTACCACTTTGCCACCATGGTCTGAATGTGCTCACTCTGTGGCCTTTCTCTTGGCCAAGTGGGTGGATAACATGGAAATTACTTTCTCTAATTTTTTAAACCACGTATTAGCTGATTAAAGCACACTGCCTCTGGTACAAAAAAGAAGTGTTCCATGTGTGTGTGTTTATGTGTGTGCTTCAGAACATACCAGACATAGTGGATGTTTCAGTAATTTAGCTTTGGGGTAATATGAAGGTCTATAATTCCATTTTTATGTGATTCGATTGTTTATTTCCCCATAAGTAGCTGTTATGGTGATATAGGCCATACTACAAAATAATTTGGCAGTAGAATATCCTATAAAGGGAATGGGCCTCAGAGAAGTGAATTTGAAACCCTTTCCTGCCACTTACCAGATAGTGCAAATGACCTGGTTCTGCTGAGCTTCAGCTTTTTCCCCTGTAAATGCAGATTATTAATTTCCATTTTACAGAATAATAGTCTTTTTCAAAATGTCTCCTAGTTGTATCCAGAAGTCCTCAGGATTTTGGCACATGCATACATGTGCTCAGTAATAAGTTTGCTTCTTTTCTTCTTTCTTGTCAAGGCTCCTGGCTGGGGCCCTGCCTCACCCCCACCCATCATGACATGGCTCCATGGGGTTAACTGTCATCCATGGTGGGAATGAACTCAAAGGACATTGAGTTTGTGTCAAGGGAACATAGTTTGGGGATGGGCTTTGAGTGATACAAATGGCCTTCATTCCAATTCAGTTTCATTTCATAACATGTTCTGAAGAAGCACTATTTGTTTCCACAGTCTCATTTATCCTTTATCAGACTTTGCTGTATGACTTCTAGACTTATTTTCTTTCTTTATAAGACTTGGAAACTGGTTCCTCTGGCCAGCAGGGAGACAGATGCCAAGCAATTCCCCTGTCATTCCCTCCCTTCCAATATCTAATTCTTCCCTATATCTTTTATTCAAGCCTGCTTACAATAAATTCTTTTCTCAATCTTCAACCCTAAACCATAAAATCTTATGAATATGTACTCAATAATGTCACCAGCCTGCAAGTTCCACCAACAACTCAGCTCTGAATCTCACTTTTGAATCTCTGCGCCCATAGAAACAGCAGAGAAAGCAGTCAAGATTTCTTGGTAACTGGAAGGTTTCATGAGTTAACATGCTGCAGTAATAATTTGGAAAGTAGTAACTCTGATACTTATCAGATCCATTCCAATGACAGATGCATGCAATGTACTTGGTCAGTGAAAATGAGTTTTGATAAGTACACACTGGATTCATCTGAGTTACAAGACTAGAACAACAGAATTATAATTCTGTAAATAATAATACTTGGACTTATACAGTGCTTTTTAAAACACTTACACATTCATTTCACCTTTAAAACGATTTGAAAAATATTCATTTAAAATAGACCATAATCTATGCATATTAATTACCATATCGTTATTGTACTTTACAAAAACAATAATAATAATGAATATAATAGGTCACATTTATTAGGTATTTACTCATATTAGTCACAGTTCTAAACATTTTACATATTTTAACACATTTAATCCTCTTTACAACTCTATGAATTGGGTACTGTTATTCTTCTAATTTTACAGATGAGGAAACTGTGGGTCAGAGAGGTTAAGTGACTCAGTGTTACACTGGGCTGATCAGAACCAAAGTGTCTGCTCGGTGTGGAACAACTCATCAGTGAATCTCAGGACTATTTATCAAATTTCTCCTTTCCGTATGGCAAAGGTGACTTTGTCAGACAATGAGAAATAACAAAGTAAATAACACGTGGGCCATACTCTCATGTTGTTCACAACCAATTTGAGGAGAAGAGTCCTCCCCACATGAAGACTTATGTGACAATCTGAAAGATGACACTAACACAAGACAAAAAGCTGGTGGAGCCAGTGTGTGAGTGAGTCCCATATGAGTGACAAATAAGGACTATGATTCAGAGGAGGGAGGGGGCAGCCCTAGGAGCCACTGAGTCGCTCAAAACTGTAGAGTGAGTGAGCATTCAAACAAGAACTACAACTAGAGCCTTTCGTCTACCAGACTACGGCTCTTCAGGTAGGGGATAAAATGAGACGATACAAGAAAACTAAAGTTACTGATTTCCAAATGCCAAAATGATCCAAATAGAAAATTCACTTGATTTCTAAAACGTCTGGGTCAGTAACCTGTTCATTCATTAAATTATTCACTTAACTTGCTCATTTCATGCTTGCTTACCACAGGTACCGCTGATATTTATCATGTACTAAGCTCTGTCTTAAGTGATGGAAGCCTCTGGGTTAAAAAGAGGAATTTTAGAAGTAGTTTTCTGTCCAGGCAACAATTTCTTGGCAGCAACTTGACATTGTAGGAGGTGTTTAAGAAACCATCACTGTTTTGGATTTGAATGCTTTAAATGAGGTGGAATCAGGTACCCGACTAGCTCTGTAGATTTAATGAGCACATTATGAGCACCCACTATATTTAAACAATGTGGGAATAAAGTGAAAAAAAGTTTCAGTACTCAAGGGGATTATAATGTACTTTATTAGGTTTTATGGTGGGTATATAAACCATATGGTTTGGGGGGACATGGATGGGAAGGATCTCTTCATGGAATACAAGCTGAAGAATTTTGTAAGTTCATGAATGCCTTTGCTGAGTGTCTGTGATCTAGTGGCCACAGCTATCCATGCTCTTCCTCCTGGGCACCAACAAGCCTGTTGTTTTCAGTTCCCTTTGTAGTTAGGCATGGCAAAGTGATTGGGTTCTCTGTAAGAAAATGTGAGCAAAAATGATGTGCATCAGCCCAGAAATCCTCCCATGCTCTGTCCTCACTCTATTTTCCCATCTGCTGGTGGGATGAGAATTGAATCTAGAGTTGGGTGAAGCCATGAGATGCAAGAAACTGGGATGAATAATCAATTACTGATCCATGATGGAGTGTGAGATGAGGGAGAAATTGTGTGCTAAGCCACCGTAATTTGGGGGCTATTGTTTGGCCTTTTCTAACTATTTAGTATCAGTGCTTGACTTACTTAGGGCCAAGTCCTAAAAGCCAGAACACCAGGTCCGGGCATAAGGAAGGATAATAATAAAACTTGTAATCATGAAGTGTATTCAAATTTACAAAGTACTTTCACATACATAAGTTCATTTTGGCATTGGGTATTACATTAATAACAACTATGAGAAGCAAGGGCAGGTAGCATTATGTCCGTTTAGCTGGTGAAAAAACTAGGCTGTTGTGTTAGACTGCTTGAGTAGCTGAGACCATCAAAATGAATTTTAGTTTCGTTAGGGAAAAGCTGCTTTTTAGGACTAATGGTGGACTAGGAATTTTGCTAACACTGGCTTTAAAATCGTTACCTTAAAAGTCTTTTTCACTGCCCCCCACCCCCCTCTGCTTTAATCTGATACTTGAGTCTGGATGAAGGAAGAACAATGTACGAGATGTGGGATCATCCTCCTAAGGGGGCATGGTCCTTGGATGTGACCCCATTGGCTGTCCTGGGGCTGCCCCAGGAGCACAGTGCACATGGTAGTCTCCACACATGGCAGTGCTGGGCCTTCTCCCTGCCTGGATTACTGTGACTACTTCAGGGTGTCCACATTCTCAACCATAACTTACAAGAGTACAGCCTTTCTCTTTCCACTCCTAAACCAGTGCAAGCAATTCTAGCATCCCCAAGGCATCAAACTTTTGTACAGCCTCTGGTCCACCTTTGGCTCATTTCATGCATCTGTTGGTACGATTTTGCCTTTTGTTCTTTCTTATAAAAGGAGAATTTTCTCATGCAACATTTTTATATAGCCTATGGGGATTCTCTCCTGTCAGTCACCCACTCTAACTCTCTCCACCCAGTGAATTTTTCTAATTCATTTTACCTTCATTAATTTATGCAACTAATATGCCTAGCATTTTCCTAGGTATAGGGAATGCAGAGATAAACAGGGTATGATTCCCATCCTTAAGTGAACAAATTTTTACAGAAATGTTTTAAAATGTATTACAAGCAAGTCATTAATGTTCATTTGGATTGATTTCATGAAGCTCTACTGAATACTTTCAACAGACAACTTATTGTGTGACATTGTACGTGTGAGGATTAGGATGAATAAAGAAGTAGAAGACATGAGGCGCATCAGTAAAGAAAGTCTGAGGATGAAAGAACAGATTATTCTCAGGCTTGACTAAGACTACAAAACTAGATAAGTAGGCCGTTATGGGGCAGCCATTGTATCGGTTAAGACTCTTTTGACAGCAACTTATTAAAAATGCAATTCAAATTGGTTTGAGACAAAGGGAATTTATTGGCCTCTGGGTGCAAAAAATCCAGGACATAAAACTGTGTATTAGTAGGATTAGAAACATTTTCTAGTTTCAGAGGTGGTAAGTAAAATAGATTCTTTATCTTGTAGAAAAGTGGGCTTTTAGGCATAGAAATGGAATCACTTACTATAGATAAAACATAAGCAAGCTTTAAGACAACCACTGTCTTTCTTTTTTTTTTTTATTTCAGCATAATATGGGGGTACAGATGTTTAGGTTACGTGTGTTGCCCTTGCCACCTCTGCCCTAAGTCCAGGTTTCAAATATGTCCATCCTATTGCGTGGTGCGCATTGCACTCTTTGTGTACACATATACCCGTCCCCTCCTGCGTCCTGCCCCCTCCCCTCTGCTCAATATCTAATAGATGTAATTCTTATACATGCACTTATGTGTTGATCCGTTAATACCAATTTGATGGTGAGTACATGTGGTGCTTATTTTTCCATTCTTGGGATACCTCGCTTAGTAGAATGTGTTCCAGCCCTTTCCAGGAGTATATAAGAGGTGCTAT